>JAIPRM010010407.1:0-13806 GCA_025469315.1 Stegophylla sp. TES_Ste_2020
ATAAACATCATTGTAAAAACACTAACTTTCTGCAAGTGGATTCTTTGCTCCACTCAGATTGTAAAATACAAGAAGAAAAAAAATGATTAAAATGATTATCCCCAATAGGCGGGGACGGCAAAATGGGAGTAATCGAATTGGTTCCCGTTTAAAAAAGGTATTTTATTTGGTGTAACCGAATTGGTTCCCGTTTGTGTAGGTAAAATAGGTAAAATAGTCATCATTTTAATTTTTAACACAATTTACCTACACCTACTTTAAACAGCATTCAGACAGTAAATTATATTAAATTTCGAAGTTATAATCCAAGAAAACTTACAATAGCAAACAGGCAAGAAATAACAAATACTTGGAAAAATGTGTGACTGAGTACATTAACGAGAAGATTACGAGAATTGAATAGTTAAAAAAAGTTTGATTAAAATTTGTATATCAGTGGTTTTAAATTGTATTTATATTATATTTTATTATTTGTATTTTGTACACCTAAGTGATGACTAGTTAATTTTCAAATCAACGATTTAAAATTGCATATACTATATACATATTTTTTTAACACACATTAACGCACATTTTTAACAAAGCCTACTTATTAAAGTTGACAGTCCTATGAGCATGTAAAATTGAGTAGGAACATGTGCATAATTAAACGCGAACTAATTTGGCTCAACCTAATAAAATACCTTTGCTTAGAAAGTTACCGGCACTGGGGTTAGAGCTCGGGAACTAATTCGGTACCAGCCGGCAGAATTCGTTGCCTGACTGCGTAAAAATTTAAACACACTTAGGTTCCTATACTAAGTATAATTATTATACACCATTGACATTGTTAATTACCGCGACGTCGGCAGGGTGTCCACAGGTAAAAATTTAGGGGAGAGACAGCCTTAATTTGTATTAAAAAACAAAATCACTTGTGTATTTTATTTAATATTCAAAAATAATATAATTATAATTAAATTTCAATGTGTTTTATTATGCATATTAGTTATTACATACGTAAATTATACCAATTACATTTTACATAAAAGACTGAACACAAATTGTAATTTTCTTTTATCCTTTCCAAATTCGTCATCAACCTTTTTTGCTACATTGAACTCTTTTAATTTTTTCCTGTGTAAACTTAACATTCATATTAAGCCAGATAAACGATTCTCATACATTGAAGAACGCAATCAAATATTAATTCTACGTAACGCGGACAAAGTCATAAAAATCGTGTGAGTTGCGGACACGGGTCAAAAAGCCAATATACGAATTGCGGACACGCGATAAAATGATAATATACGAATTGCGGACGTATATTTGATTAGAAACAATCTTTATCGGCATTAAGATGATTGTGCCGTCGCTATCGCGACGGCCCACAAATTTTAACGTTTCATTACCGAAATGTCCCCACGTTGCATAACAAGCCAAAATTTTTTATCTGTTTGAAATGAGAGTGAGCGAAGCGCAAGGAGAGTTTTGCGAAGTGAGCGAAGCGACGGTGCTGCGGAGCAAATTAACGATCAATGTAATTTAATATATTACATAATTTGGACTTTTTCCGAAATTCGTATATTGTCTTATTGACCCGTGTCCGCAACTGTTATGTCTCAAATAATTGCTTTTGAAATTTGGTCGCAACTAGTATGCAGCCATCTTTTCACAGTTGGATAGAATTTGTAATGTTTTAAAAAATATGATATGTTCTCATTTTTACTAACCGAAAAAGATTTTTTTACTATTTTATAATAATCATACCACATTTGACTTACTACCTTTTATTTATACCTTAATAAAAAAAACTAATAATTATACAAATAACACAACATAAGTAATACATTTGAAAACAAAGATACGACTGTCATACGAGGTCATCAAAATAATAAACAAATGTGTATTCCAAAAATAAATATTTTCACATCAAATATGAGTTTGGGATATTGGATTTGGCTACATATTTTATTTTTGATTTGCAGAGAAGCTAGAGGAAACAGTTGTCCCTCCCCTGCCCTTCCCCTGGACGTCCTCGGCTGTCGGTGTAGCACGATAGTTCAATGTCGATCGTCGTCGTCGTCATCGCGGATGATACATTATTACGTTCGTATATTAATATGACAACGGTGTGGCGGAGCGCGGGCGAAAATATTGAAATCATCGTCACTGGCGGCGGCAGGTGGTTGCGTTTCCGCGCAGTAGTAATAATTAATTTTCGTCGGAAAACTCTGGACGGAGGAAAATTACATCCCGATGTGCCGCCGCCGACGTTATATTTACACGCGCTTATTTTTTTATTTTTTTCTTTATTCCCTTTTTTTTATTTTTTCAATATATATTTTCGAGCGTTCGACGGGACGGCGAACAGTAACGAATTTCGGCGAAACCCCAGCCGCCACGTGCATAGTAATAATATACGATAATACAGTTTAGCGACTGGTAATCCTACGCGCGTGCGCGGACCGACGACGACGACGATGATGATGACGATCGCGTTAAAATAACACCACCACGGCGGGCCTTCCTACCCATCCCCCCTCCATCACCCCACCCCCCGACCTTGGTCACCGGTCGACGGCCCTCGCGTTCCCCTAACCGCCCCGCCCCGCCACGCCAAAGCACTCCCCGCGCTTCACGCCGAGCAGCGCTCACCCCGTCCGACCAACAAGTCTGTTGTGTAACGCGCGCGCACGAGGTGGCGGAAACGATCGTGTACGGCGGCGGCAGTGGCGATGAATCCGGATGTAATTGAAAAAAAGCCCAGTATATATATACACACACATACACACCAACCCTTTTTTTATCCGTCCGGCGGCGGCGGCGGCGGTGATCTGTTGCCGGCGGCTGTGGCAATCTCGTTAAACAAATATGCAGCGCACGGCGACGTTCGCAACAAACCGGCAAATGCGTCGATTACGCGTCGTCTTTGGAGTCGTTACGCGCGCGGCTTATAACAAATGACGGGCGGCGCGGGCGCGCGTGTCTCGCAGCCGCCGCCGCCGCCGCCGTCACACGATGTGCGTGCGCAAGGAAATTAAATAACGTTTTAACGGACACGCGAATAATATAACGGATAATATTATGCATCGCCGCATAGAGCTTTTTTTTTCCCCCCGTCTCGACGTGTGTGTATACAACTGCACTGGTTTATTTTTCAAGTGCACACCGAAGGACGATGGTGCAGTGCACCGGGCTAGTGCAGCAGCGTATCACACGTCATTATTGTGTTTGCGCGCGTACAGCGGCTTAGATTCGCGATACCCGCCGACCGTTTGATTACATTAAATTGATTGTTATTTTTACGAGCGTGATTCTCGCAAATCTCTTCGAAAAACGTTCACATATTGATAGGGGATTCGGTTCAAACCATATAAGAAGTTATGTATTATGATTAGGGCCAGTGATCGAAATGAAACATTTTCTGAACCGGAACGATTTTTTTTTTTTTTTTTTGTTTGTACCATAAAATTTGGGGGCTTTACCCCACTAAAATTATGATTTCCTCTTCTTCAAAAACTAACCATTTTTTTTATTATTTAATGCATAATTTGTACCCACTGTTTTTATGAAACTCACTTTATTTTAAAAAAATTAAAAGCTTTTACGGTTGACGACGAATTTCCGGGTACTTGCGGAACGTAGATATGTACAAAACTGCTGGTACGTTGGGACGTCGAAACGTTTTATGGCACCATTCCTTGTATTTCTAATCCCACGTGCGGCGTCGGTCATTAAAAATACACATATCGTGTGAATAATTATAGCCAAATAACACTATCGGAGGACTTATCGTTAGGTATTAAGCAATAAATTCTTTTATGATTCATTGCGTTATATTTTACAATGCGCAATTCCTAAAAATGTTTACGTTTTACCAAAATATGGTAGGTAAGTACAATAAAAATTTGTTTGAACTGGAACGATAATCGATTTTTTTTTACGAACCGGAACACTAAAAAATGTTGTCGTGAACCGAAACTGTGTTCCGGTGCATTCCGGTCCATTTCGAGTCTTGATTAGCGCCCGGAACAGTGTTTGGAAGGAACGCGTTCAAAGGAACTTGTTTCTTTAATTTTGTTCGATTTTCAGGAACTAGTCCAGTAGCGTACCTAGTAGGCCCTCCTTATGGCAGGGGTAAATTTATTTTACACCTACTTTTAAAATAAAAAATTCCTTAAAAAAAGTAGTGCTACATTCATATTTACATTATGACACCTGATAGCTGATTGAAAACTGGATCATACACGTATAGTAAAATATAACATACATAAAAAAAGAATTTACGATTCTGAGTGTAGTGAAGAAGCTAGTGTTAATACAATGATTTTTTCTTTTTTTTTGTAAACACTTTCTCGAATAGAAATACTTGTCCAACATTTCCAACCAGAATTTCTTTGCATCACAATTGGTCTCTAGGTGGTACTTTTGAGAGGTAGTTTTTCGAAATTCTCGATAGTCTTCGCAAAATTAGAGAAAAACTACCCAAAATTTGACAAAAATTACTTAGAAACTATCTTATTTTAATCGAAACTTTATGAAAATTTAAAAATAGATAGACAGTTATAAATGAGAAATGTGTTTAATTTTTTTTTTTTTTTATAAATAAACATCACACATTTTTAGGAAATTTGTCTTGCATAAACTGAAGAACACTCAGAAAGGTTTTATTGAAAAGATTATTTATCGTTTCTTTAAAATTCAAAACACTCACCAAGAGTATCCCTCTCAAGAAGCAAAGAAAACCCATGGTTTGAAGTATGACCAGCTTTAATTATATCAATACTTTAGTTAATTAGATTCGAAAGTTAGAAAAAATAATATTAGTTTTAAATAATATTAAATGTTGTCTCTAATTTTATTTTATGATCAGAAGTCAATAGTATACGTTTATCCATACAAAATATCAAAAAAATTTGGTCTTCAACGAGTTATAAATTTTCAAATAGCTGATATGATCATGGTCAGAAAACAGATGAAAATTTTAATAATTTCTATAGAATATGCAAGAAATATCTATAGCCGTGATAAACAGTAACACACGTTTAATAATGTTGCCATTTTAATAATTTGTACAAATACACTATAAAATAAAGTTTCAAAATAAATGTAAAATCAAATAACAATGCACACATATTATATGGTACATATATTGTATTACGGACACATTATATGACCCACGGAGGGGGAAAATGCCCCTATCGCCCCTCCCACAGGTATGTCACTGAACTAGTCAGGAACGGAGTTCTTTTTTCATGTGAAGTAATATGTTGGAATTTCGTTCTATTCTTAGGGAAACAACAACGAATTTTTCCGTTCCTTTTGTCGTTCACTTATGCTTAGTATAAAATATAGGTAATTAAGTAATTTTTAGAATTATAAGTGAAATTTTTGTACACTAAAAAGTTATAAAATTAAACCCATAAACGATTACATTGTCAATATATACCAATAGGCTTACCATCAAGTACATCAGCTGACCTTTTTAGTATTGGTGGAAATATTATGTCTGTACAAGGTTTTACAGTGATTGATGATATGTTTGAAACTTTAGTTAAAAAAAAAATTAAACTTATATTTAAAAATGTAAGTGGGCAATGGGAATAATGTATAACAATAATTTTGTTTAAGAGTATAAACATAAAACAATCTATGTAACTGATGTTTAAATTGAATAAAAAAATCATATACTTGAGAACGAATTTATCAGATTTATATTTTTATAAATGTAATTACTTTAAATTTAAAAAACATTATTTACATTAAAAAACAATTTTTAATGGTCCTATAAAACGCAACATAATACAAATAAAATATGTATGAATTAAATAATACCTTTTAACTTATTTGAAATAAAGAAATTTAAAATTAAAAAAAAAAAAAAACAACAGTATCTCCCTAATTAAACTAATTATTATTATAAATACAAAAAAAAAAATTTTAAACCATAGAAGAACAAAAAATTTCTACTTAGGAAAGAGAAAAGGAACTAATTCTTTTCTTCAGGCCTAGAACTGAGAAGGTTTTAGTTCCTTTTTACCAAGATGAACGTGAACGTGAACTAATTCCTTAAGGAACTTTCCAATCACTGGCCTAAAAGTAAAAAAATATGCACTTACGCGCTTAAAAACACTGATTTATGCACTGAAATATGCCCTCAACATTTTGTATACGTTTATAAAATGTAAGTAAAAAAAAAAGCCGGACATTCTTCGCATCATGGGTATTCTTTTTCGCTCCACATGAGGGATTTGGAGAGTGATAAATTAATTGAAAGAAACGAAAGATAATTTCTTTAGTTAAACGATTCTGAGAGAAGTTTTAGTTTTTGCGAGACAATTTTACTTAAAAATTATTAAGTTTATCCATTAGTATTGGAAAAAAAATATTTTATATTCGACCAGTTTTGTATCCCACTATTAACTGGGAACACAAAAAAAATTTGATAAAAAAAATTGTTTTCTTCACATTTACACAATTTTTTTGAATTAAAAGATTTCTCATATTATTTTCTTCCTAAATTTTAATTTTTATACAATTTTTATTTAAAAATAAGATAGTTTTTAAGATTTTTCGGGTAGCTTTTCTTAAATTTTGAGAAAAGAATTAAGAATTTTTAAAAATGACCTTTTAAAAGACAAATTGAGATTTAAAAAGTTGTTGATCAAAACTTTTGAACAAGTATTTTTATCCAGCAGAAAAAAAATAAACATCAATGAAAAAACACAGGATTCTTTACTTCACTCAGAATCTAAAATTCACTTTTTGTACTAAAATTTTTATTTTAAACAATTTGTAATCACAATCAAAAACTTTGGTATATCTTCAAATGTAAACGTTTGCGCCGATTATAGGCAAACATTGTACACCGAAAACTCCACTCCGCGTCAACTAATGGAATTTGTGAAAATTTAAAATAAATTGAATCATCGTGTGAATAACCGTCTGGTAGATCCAAATGTCATTTTTTTCCCGAAATTATTTTTGAAACTTTAATTAGTGTCTCAGAAAACTCAACAGTAGCCTGATAATACTAGTTACGATAGTGTTTGGTACCATTGTTCGGCTTAGTTAAAATCGCATAGTCTAACACATACGGGTAAAATGTTATAAAAGAACGATAATGTTTAACTCACTTAAGATAACTATAAATAAGTTTTACATTTTACTTATCGAGTTGAAAGACTTCTTAACATTAATTGATTCTAATGGTTACATAATATATGAGTATACGACACTTAAATGCAGTAAAAAATTGAACATTTTCAAAAATTTACTGATAAATAATAAAACCTAAAAATATGAAATTATATGCAAAATTAAATGTTGTATTAATATGAATTTTCATAGGTATAATTCAAATTTGTATCTTATCTAGCGACTTTTTGGTTGATACAGTACATGCTAATGCATGAACTTCTGGGCCTTCATTATGATTAATTTGGAATTATCACACAATCTCAAATTTTTCTGAAAAATCTTATACTCGTACGTCATATTTCTAATACCTAGAAACAGATTCGTCGTTAACATAAGTGACTAATAATGCTAGTATCCAGTTCTTACTATAAAAAAAAAATTTAACATTTTTTGATTCTGAGTGAAGCATAAAAGCTAGTGTTTTTACAATGACCTTTATACTTTTATTTTTTTAATTTATTTTTTGTTTTTTGACTATTTTTGTTTTCTATAGTACCTACTAACACACTTTGCTCAGAATTATATTAGCGAAGAAATGATATATCGTTTCTTTAAATCGCATTACACTTACCAAAAGTATGTGATCCAAGGAGCGAAGAAAACCAATGGTGCGAATTATGTTCAACTTTCTTTTCTATACTTTACTTATCTTTATTTTATTTTTCTTTACTATTTTGTTTTTAAAATTACATAAATCGTTTTATCGAAATACTACATTAATTCTAGAATAGGAAAATTGATTTGGATTTATAATCGATGTTTCAAGATTATTATCGTCCATAATGAATTGTAATGTGTCTTGGACCATTGAACACGGAACAATAAAGCATTTTAATTCACAGACTATTTAGTAGGCAATTTAGAGATTTAATTATTTTTTTTTTTATATTTAAATACCTACTTACCTTTATTACATTTTCTATATTTTAATATTCAATCTTTTAATGCTCATATTTTCTAAAATATTTGATCATTGTAAATATTACATTATAGATCCTGAGTGTAGCGAAAAAGCTCATGATTTTAAAATGATCTTTTTTATTAATATTTTTTATTTTTTTTTTTTTTTGAAACACTTTTTCCGGAAAGAACTACTTGTCCAAAACTTTCAATCATCAGTACCTTAAATTTTAAAGAAAAAAATATATTTTGATGAGAAAAATAGTATTGGAAAAATAATTTTCCAAATTTATTTTTTTTCTTATCTTCAAAATTTTCTTTTACCAAAATATTTTTCATATTACTCTCTTATCTATATTTAAATTTCAATAAAATTTGAATTTAAAAAATATTGTTTTGAAGCCGTCTTTCTAAAATGTTTGGTAGTTTTCCCAAATTTTAAGAAGAGTATTGATAATTTTGAAAAATTACCTCTTAAAAGTACCATTTGGAAGCAAATTCAGATTCCAAAAGTTGCTGGTTGAAAATTTTAGACAAATATTTCCATACTAAACTATTTCCAAAAAATAAGAAGTATCAATTTAAAAACAAGAGCTTCTTTAGTCTATTCAGAATCTAAAAATAGCAATAATGTAATTTAATATAATAATAAGCATGCCGCCCAAACGGACGAAGTTGATTGCATACCATCACTGCCACATATATTTATATAGAGTATACACTATACATTCTATATTCTATAGTCTATAATCTATAAACTTTATTGAAAAATAAATCAATAGTTATGTTTTTATTTGTGTGATAGAAACTTTTCAATTTTAATAACATAAATTGCATGTTTCTGAAATAAACCGTTTAAATAAATTAAATTAAACTTTTTCTACCATTTTCATTATTTTCGTATGCCTTTGAAATCATCTCGAGTACTCTTGCACGGAGTGTATGTTCCCCTGTCGGGAACCTCTGCTTTTAAGTTTAAATATGACAACAAGATTGTTCTTTAAAAGGTCCATTTTTCCAAATTTCTCAATAATTTTCCCAAAATTTCGAAAAAAAATTACCCTGAATTCGACTTAAAAGCTTTTGAAAAACTCTGCGTAAATCTTTAAAAAAATTTTAAATACAAATAAAGAATAATAATACATCTAATATTTCGTTAAACGAAAATTTTTATTTTCATTTTTTTTTTTTCAAGTTATTTTGAGTAAATTAATTTTTGAGAAGAAATATTTGCAGTTAAAAATTTTTATATGAAATTTAAAAAAAATTTTAATAACACCGATCTGAATAATTAACTGAAGTTTTGCACAGTGTCGCTTAAATGATTTATCGTTATTATTATTATTTTTTAATTTAATACAAGCCCGCTGAGAGTATCCTACACAAAGAGTAAAGAAAACCCAGTACCATATAGTGGGGGCCAGCAACCTTTTCGTAGGAAAAATCATTTTTCTGAAAATTACAAAATCATGATGTTTAATGAGCCTTATTTGTTGTTATGTATACTAACAGCTGCAGGTTGAATGCTAAA
This sequence comes from Stegophylla sp. TES_Ste_2020, assembly GCA_025469315.1. Classification (NCBI taxonomy): domain Eukaryota; kingdom Metazoa; phylum Arthropoda; class Insecta; order Hemiptera; family Aphididae; genus Stegophylla; species Stegophylla sp. TES_Ste_2020. The sequence goes on from JAIPRM010010407.1 coordinate 9,614, forward strand.
GAGCCGCTTGCGACTTTGGAATCGCAGGTTGGTTGACCCCTGCCCTATTGTACGTCCCAAACTTTTAGTCCAGTTTTTTGTTTTAAGATAAAAATTTGATAAATAATGTATAGACCAATTGCACGATAACATTTAGTATTTATATCACTAAAAAGTACGCTCTCTGCTGGGATAAATCTTGGATCCACTCGCGCATAAAAGTACATTTAACTAAAAAACTGGAACATACATTTTTTCTAGTTATTAATGCAAATCAAAAACTCGTATTTTAAAAAATTAAAATTATCAGAATTTAGAATTTATTTTGAATTAAAAAATAAAGAATATAGATTTAACTAGACCTAATGACTAGTAAAAATATTCTTATAATTTATTTTTAATGAAAGTGTTTTATTGTTAATAAATATTATAATTTGAATTGTTTAATGTTAAATAATAACATGTTGTCATTATGTCACACACTATTTTGAGGAGATATTGGAATATATTATCAAGAACCCCTTATCACCACCTTCATACGTCTATCTTTGTATCTTTTGTAATTTGTAAGTACCTGTATAGCTAGTATAACTATTATACGGACTAAAGAAATGTTAAAATAACAATTTTCAATTTTCCGTATCACTACCTATTATAAATCATTATACAAAAAAATCACATGCATTTGAATACCTATATATATATATATATATATATATATTTTAAGAGTTTAATGATTAATACATTTATAAATAAAATAATTGATCTCCATCTGCGTGATTATGTATATGATTATGTGTGTGATATTGTCGTTGATGTGACAAATACAATGCTCATTTGTTTCCAAGGCATTATTAATCTATTATTATGATTGCCATTTGCCACTATTACCACGTATAATTAAAAATCTGATAAGACATATTTTAATTTGACCAAATTATAATTTCACAATATATTATGGGTCTTAAGCTATAATAGTGTACCTAATTTATTTATATGTAAGATCAGACACTCTAGTTTACATGGAAATTATTCGTGATAAATAAAAATTAGGTAAAAATTCTATTAATATCTTTGAAGATTATTAATAATAACTAATAAGTAACCAATAATTTAGACGCCCACAATGAATTATTGTAAGAGATGCAAAATGTTTCTGGTGTTAATTTGAGTCCCTCCCCCCTCCTCAATACCTTTCTATGATAATTATTATGTTTTGCATGTAATCATGTATATTATTAATTATGAACAGAGTTTAGAACTCGAAGCATTTGAAAATCCGTATTAAATGTGTACTGAAATTTAAATGAGTGATATTATAGTACGTTTTAACGTTGTAAAGTACTGATAATGAAAATATAAATTTGAATAATTTATAACGCATGTCTTATCACATATTTAAACTATAATCTTTTAATAATTCAAACTTAAATATTTTAAAAATAATAAATTTATTTTTAATTATGGTTGTTTACCATTAAAAAAATTATAAACAGTGATTGACGTCTTCAATTTAACCAACAAAATTTTAATATTTTATACTTGTCCGTTTTGTTATTTTTAGAGTGACCAATATCGCAGACGTCATGCTTCGAAAATGATTGTCTTGTTTTTCATTTGGAGTTAATCCGGACGAATTTAGTCCTGCATTTTATTTGTAGGACTAATTTATGGGCTACACAATATTCTATATTTTTTTTTTTTTAGTTGTTTGTGATACTGTTATAAGAATGAGATGAGAAAATATATGAGCGTCAGGAGTAGTAATTAGTCGTATTTTTTTGGAAAAATGGAAACTTTTTTGACACTTATAATTTTGTCACTTTAAATTATTTGAGAAAAAAATATATTTTTGAGGCAGCTGAAAGAACTTTTTCCTATATAAATATATGAGACGGCGAAGAAAATTATTTCTCTCTAAAAGTTATAACAGTGATTGAAAATTATTTTTATAATGACTTTTATAATTTTCTTTTCAATTAAAATGAATTTAATACATTTATAATGAATATAAGATTTTGTAAATAAGAATAAATTTATACTAACACTAGAATAAAACTATATAAAATGTAGGTACCTATAAATGTTTTTTTTTTTTAATATAACAAGTATATTTATAGTTTAAAAAATCGAATATATATTCACGCCATGGGTACTCTTTGCTCCTTGGGTGGGACATGGTGGATGTGTTAAATTTTAAAAAATTCATAAATCATTTCTTCAATAAAACGATTCTGAGTGGATCTTCAGTTTATACAAGAAAATTTTGATTAAAATTTTGAATAAAAAAAAAAAAATTAATACGAAACCAAATTTTTAATGAAGACATATTTAAATTTAATTAAAGTTTTTTTTTACGTTTTTCAAATATTTTTCCATTAACACATCTATCTATATTTAAAATTTCAAAGAATGTAGTACTTAAGGCGTTTTTGTCAAATTTTGGGTAGTTCTTCCCAAATTTTGGTGAGAATTTAAAAAAATGGCATGTTTAAAGTACTATCTAGAGGTAATTTCTGATTCAAAAAAATACTGGTCGATACTTTTGGACAAGCATTTCTATACGAAAACGTGTACACACAAAATAAAATATGAATTATTGGTAAAACGCTACAATATTACTTGATATTTTTATTTTTAAAATTAATAAATAATATTAAATAGTGTACTCTTTTTTATTCATAAATATAATTACCCTACATTATTATAATTATTGACGTTTAATCAGAAATTAATAAATAATAAATATTAATTAATGTGAATAGAAACGATATATTTGTTCAATAAATTAAAGAAGATATGTGGTTTATACTACTTCACCTGTCTGTATTTATAATGCAAAATTACACATTTACATGTTCATTTTAATTTCGACTAATTTTTTAATTATTTCGACGTGTACAATATCACTGCATTGGTGGGAAGCTAATTTTAGATTATGAGTGGAGCGAAGAAGCTAGTGTTTTAACAATGATATTTTTTTTATTCCGTAAACACTTTTTTGTATAAAAATAATTATCCAAAAGTTTCGATTAGCAACTTATCAGAGTCAGTCTCTAGAATATAGAACTTAAATGGTACTTTTAAGAAGTAATTTTTAGAAATTTTCAATCGTTTTCTAAAAATTTTGGAATAATCTACACATAATTTAACAAAAACGCCTTTAAAACTATTTTTTTTAATCCAAACTTCAAAAAAATTTAAGATAGACAACAATATGTAATATGCTCCAGTGAGAAAATTTTTAATATATGCAATTTTTTTCTAATTATTTTTTTTATCTTTTTCCTTATCAAAAAATTGTTTTTTCTCTTCTTAGTTATTAATATAATATAGATCTGTCATTTTTGCATATTTTAAAATTAACATAAAATGTACAACGATGCCGTTTTACAGATTTCATATCTTGAATTCTAGAAAATTTACCAAGCAATCTTTGAACTAGCATAACTCTGGCTCTAGTGCACCTAGGAAATTCTACCAGTAACAAAATAAAATGTATTTTTGTCTATTTTCAAAATATTTAGTTATGAAACAGCTCAAAATTCTTAATATAGTTTGAGTCATACATCAAAGTATGTTGGCTTACTTGAGAAGCAAAATACTTGATTTTTGGAGGATCGTATAAAGTGATTAGAGATTTTTCCTAAGAAAATCTTATAATAGATATTGTTATTTATACTTTGAACTGCTTTCAGTTAAATTTTTGAGTCATTAAAAGATTTGAAAAACTGGATCGACAATACTTTATATATGCGAAAAATTCGATTTTTGCGAAAATTACAATTTTCAAACGTTTGTAACTTATACTCTAATTGATATACAAAAATTTGGTAAGGAACTAAGTTAGAGCTTATATCAAGCCTTTTCAAACGTTATAAATTCAAAACTTGGCACCATTTTGGTAGTCATCTGAAAATTGTTAAATTTCGACCTTACTTAATATGTAAAAAAAAAAAAATTCGAGTGGTAGTTTAAATTTTGAAATGTATTTTATAAATTCTAAACATAATGACAACACAAAAAAAAAAAAACCGGTCATACTTCGCACGATGGGTGTACTTCGCACGACGGGTGGTATTTTCTTGACGGGCGTATTAAATTTTAAAGAAACAATAAATCATTTCTTCAGTAAAACGATTCTGAACAAAGGAAGTTAATAATATAAAAAAAAAAAAATGTTCGAAAAATGTCCAAAATTTTTTTTCACATTT
>JAIPRM010010408.1:0-13806 GCA_025469315.1 Stegophylla sp. TES_Ste_2020
TTTCTGTGTACAACTTTTCGTATAGAAATACTTGTCCAAAAGTTTCGATCAATAACTTTTTGAAACCTGATTTGCCTCTAGATTGTACTTTAGAGAGGTCATTTTTTGAATTTCTCAATTCTTCAATTTTTTTTTTGGAAAAACTACCCAATATTTGATAAAAACGACTCGGAAACCATAATTTTTTGATCCAAATTTTGTGAAAATTTAAACTTAGATAGGAAATCTTATAAAAAAGATTTTGGCGCAAGAAAATTTTGAAAATGTGAAAAAAAATGTTGGACATTTTTTGAAAATTTTTTTTTTTTTTTTATTAACTTCCTTCGTTCAGAATTGTTTTACTCAAGAAATGATTTATCGTTTCTTTAAAATTTAATACGTCCGTCAAGAGAATACCACCCGTCGTGCGAAGTATGTCCGGCTTTTTTTCTATTCACGCTCAAAGACATTGAGAGTGAATGAGAATTGTCAACCATTCGTTCGCAGATTGATCATATACACTAACTTATCGTCCACAGACATCTCACCGATATTTTTTTTTCATTTTTTTCTATTATTTTTTTTTTTTCAATAACTGCGTTAAAGGCTTAAATAGTTTAAATTTTAGTTATGAAAATTTGTAATTTTTTTTTTTGTGCCAATAAAATGATAACACGTACACATTATGTAATTACATACTAATGTACATATACTTATTTTTTCAATAATTTAGTGTGTTCAGTGTGTCGCAGCTTTTACTTTTTTTCATTATGGCGTCACCGTTGAACGTAAAGGGTCGAGAACCGCTGCTATAGACTATGGTGGGAGGGCGAGAAAAAATATGAAAATCGCGTCGTCGACCCGAATCGCGTCCAACAGGGCGACACGTCAAATATTGTACACATACATATATATATACATACGTATATTCTCAGATAATATAGATGTGGTAAATTTCGTAATCCGAAACGTATAACACGTCGGAGGTGTATATTAAAAATAATAATAATAATAAGAAGAAAAAAAAACCGTCTCTCGCGTATATTAAAATAGATATACACACGTCACACCCCTCAAATCGATTGAGGGGAACGATCGAAGCCCCGGTGTGGTGGTACAATTTTCTACGAGAGATTTCGTTGTGGCGGCGGACGGGCGGTCGACTACGAGACGGTGATGGGAGTGGGGGGGGGGTGGAGGAATTTAATTATCTTGGAATCGAACGAAACGCGTGTAGACGCATATATATATATATTATATCGGACAGGTACATGCAAATATACGTATATATATATATGTGGACGCGAATATTTTGCGTTTTGTGTACGTCTCGCCGCCGCGAGTAGGAAATCTAATCGAACGCTATTAATCAGACGTTCGGGAAATTAATCAAGAGTCCGCCGGGGGCTAAGTAAGCTCGGTCGCGAGGGGGTGCCGGCAATACATTAAACGTGACCGACTACGCCGCCGCCGTATCATCCCACGCACCACACGGTATTGGCCTCGTTCGTTTTTGTGGGCGACACTGACTGATGCATCGCCTCAGCTTCACAGCTTCCACCGCCGCCGCCACCGTACCGAAGTAGATTCCACCGGAGAACGGTGTCGTCGTCGTCGTCGTCGTCGCAGTCGCAGCAGTCAGTCAGTCAGTGATGTACACCGTGGGAATATTCGTTTGAGAAAGAAATATATAAATATACGTATATATATTTATTCGGCAATATTTCCACAATATATATATTTTTTCCCAAATAGGATTTTTTTTTTTTTTTTTTTAAGTGTGTCTGTTGGCCACCCTGTTCACCCTGTTAGGTTCATTTGTATTTTTTAAAACATTCAACTATTTAATTAAAAGAGACAAAACAAAAAATTCGTCTTATGTTTTAGATTCTGAGTTGACAAGAGAGTTCTGTTAATTTTTTAACCATATTGGTTTTTGTGTAAATATGAAGTTTCACAGAACATTATCTTGTGCATGAAAATAATATGTTATGCAAAAAATATGTGAATTTTAAATTTTCTCATGTTTTCTTATAGGATAATATAATACTTCACGTATAAAGATAAGATAATTTATGTTTTAACTGGCAATAATTGAATCAAATGGCTAGGAATATCCTCAGTGAACTTTCATTTTAATTAATAGTAAAAATATCCTTATATATATATATATAATATTTGGGAATTATTAATTTTCGGAATATTTTTTCACTTTTAAATTTTGGGAATACACCCATCACTAGTCACGGTCACAGTCAACGTCACATCGACGTTTATTTTATTTAATTTAGAATTATAAGTTTAAGTAACAGTAGTATACCTACTCGATTTATTTATACTTTCTTAAAGTTATATTAACTCTAATTGCAGCCAGTGAAAAAGTAATGAATATTTTGGAAACACTGATTTTGAATATGAAATTAATGGCGTACAAATGTTTGATTATTAAAATTTCGTTACCTAATTATTTGTTTCTAAGTGTCTAAATGAACACGAGAAAATTGAAAAATACATATATCTCTTTAGACTCATACCTCCTAGTACTTAGTAAATTTTAATTTTTTCCTAGATTTAATATTATTACAGGACTCAAAAATGTTTTTATAACGTTATAACTGTCACAAAACGTTTGAAATTGAAAACGGAAAACGTAAGGTATAAAATAGTAAACGCTGTATTTAAATATCACCAAACAAAATGGGTACAATAAACAAAAATGTAGGTAAATCAAAAAACTAAACGAAACAATTTAATAAACACGAAACGCAACATAAATCAGAAAATGAAAAAAGTTGTGAAACAAAAATTGATGGCAAATTATTATTATTAATTTTCATCATTTTTTATTCATACATTATCTGTAGGATTAATGTTATATGTAACGTTTAAAATCACAATTATGTTTAACGCAAAAAGTAAATAATGTTTAATTTTCCAATAACATTAAAAGTATAAAATTAATAGCGTTTGATCTATCAATAACTTTTAAATCTCTAATGACGATAATAAACATAAAAAATTAATAACTTTTTAATTTCTAATAAAGATGAGGGATATATAATATAATGGATGACATTAAAACCGCAATAATGTTAAAACGATTTTTTTTATTATTATTATTCCGAGCCCTGTGTTATTATTTTAGATTAAACTTAAATAAAATGTATAAAAAGAAAAAAAAAATCTTTAGATTCAAACATTTATTTAAAACATTATATTTTCTATATCAATAACCATCAAAGCGATTTTTTTTTTTTTTTTTTTATTCAATAAAAGATACTAAATTTATAAAGATCAAATCCCAAGGGAGAGGCGATCCATTTATCGCCCATCCCTTAAAACTACCACTACGTCGTTGTCGTCGTTGTCGTCGGCAAGGGAGACGACCGCGTCAAAGAAAACATAAATCTATCGGAGAGGAAACATCATATCACCCTCTTTAAAAAAAAAAAAATGACGTACTCGAAGTGAATTGAAGTAAAGTGAAGTGAAATAAAGTAAAGCAAAGATTAATAAAGTAATGCCGAACATACTTCGCACCTTGGGTGTTCTTTGATCCTCGGGTCTGATACTCTTGGAGTGGGTGTATTGAAAATAATGACAATTGTCGTTATTTTTATTATTAACATATTTCGCTCAGAATTATTGTATTATTGATGAAATGATTTATCGTTTAATTAAAATTCAATACACACACACCAAGAGTATCTTACTTGAGGAGTGAATATTACCCATGGTGCAAAGTATGTCCGGCTTTCTTTTCAATATTTTACTTATTGTTTTACTTCACTTAACATTTTTTCATTTGTTTTTTCTTTTATCACATTAGTTTTATCAAGTTCATCATTCATACAATATCGTTATTTTAAACGAACAGTTTTTTTTTTAGTTAATTTGAAATTTAGAAATACATTCATAAGTTAAATTGGTAATTGAGTGAAAGTTTGAAAAACAATAAAAACCGAAAGAGTTTTGCCAGGGTGTCCATATTATCCCCTCTTCGGTAGCATTAATTACTAAGGTAAATATATCACCTGGTATTTATATTTGTATTTTAATATTCTTATTTCTTTAGATAAAAAAAAAAAAAAAAATTATCTTTTTTTGATTATCTGCATAAAAATATGTAGTTTATTATTTATCTTTGTCTGGACAAAAACATTTATACTTACGTGTTATCTTTATCTAGATAATTTTACTATCATAAATATTTTATCTTTTTCTAGATATTTTTATATTTTATAATATCTTTATACAACAATTTACGTGGAACGTGAGATCACTTTTTTTCTTTTTCTCGTAATATGACATGAAAAATTGGCTTTGCACACACAAACGCATTAGTACGCGTTATATAATACATTACTACTACACGTTTAATATGATACATTAAATTTAATAATAATATGATAAATTTGGTTTGACGTTTTACTATCGAATTTTAGTAAACGAGAAAAATAGGAATAAATGTGTTTTTTTTTTTTTTTGAAACAGAGTACACACACGTTTAATTCGGTATTTCCTTTGGAGCCACGTTTTCAATTCAGCTAATGGACTGGCAAAAAACGTTGCCTATGATACCTATTATGTAGATGTATGTATGCAGATAACTCGCTATACTCGCTATAATAAAACGGTTTATAGTGAATGTATACACCAGTGGTTCTCAACACGGGTGGGGGTGGGGGGCGATACCGCCCCTCAGTGGAGACGGTGAAGAGGTTCTGAGGGGCGGGCGATGAATATTTTATGGGCATAATATATTATATTTACACTCGGGCCTAAATATCGTAGTAAAATAAAAACTGAAACACAGTTACTCCACTAAACAACGTTCCATGGCTTGCCTGTAATTCTATTTATTCTGATCGTCTTCATTAAAAAATATCTAGCAGATAAACCGGTTAAAGAATTGTTTGAACGCTCAACTAATGTGAGGTATGAATACAAACCAACCCAGCTTTATGAATACATATTTTTTCTATGAAGTTTTCAGTTATACGCTTTTCGAATATAGTACTGCGTTTTAAGTAATTATTGTTATTAAGGGGGGCGTTGAAAGATATTTTGCTCTTTTTAGAGGGGCAGTGACTTTATAAAAGGGTTGAGAATCACTGGTATACACCGTGTAAAATGGCGTAGAAATATAGGGCGTCACGACGTACGACACGATCATCGGATGTTATTTTGTTCAAGTCGGAAAACTTCTTTTTTTTTCGGAAGGCTGGGGGGGGGGCAAAATAAAACAAAAAAAAAAAAAATGAACATCATTGTACACAACACTAGCTTCTTCACTTCGTTCACGAATAAGAAAATAAGAAACAAGGCAATCGAGCTGGTTAGTACGATTTATGACCCGCTTGCCATCGATTGACCAAAATCGTCGACGATGTTGGTTTTACAACGTCGTTTAATTTTTAATTCCGTTACTCCGCCAGCACATGCCTTATTCACCACCACGTAACACTTGAAACTAGCGACTTTTTCACGACGTGTGGGCCGCCCGCATCGAAAGCCCGTAATTTTTTTTCAGAAAAAAATCAATATATTTTTGCGCTTAAATATTTCTCATATTAGTGTATAAACACTACGCGCAATTTGACAAACTGATTTTGAAAAACTGTTTTTTTTTTTTTTTTTTTTTTTAACCAAAACTTCATGAAAATTCAACCATAGATATACTGTTATTTATGAGAAATATTTTTATTTTTTTTTCTTTATTGGTTAAGCATCATCAGGTTATTAGCTTTCAAGTATACGTTTAAATTTTTACATTTAATTCGTTAAATGGTATTATAAAATTGAATTTTTTTTTAAGTATGAAATTATGTTTTGGAAGTTTGAAAATAGACCGATTGCTTCGTACACGTTGTCTGGGATGTTGAATTCTTTCCTAGCTTCGTTGAAGTTAGGGCGGTGGATGATGACGTGTTTTATGGAGTAGATTAAATTACATGTTGGGCATAACGGTGGATCCGTTTTATCCATGAGATGTCCGTATTGTGAGTCTAGTGTGGCCAATTCTGTTAAAAATTACTTCGTTTTTTTCGGTTTTAGTCTGTGTATTTAGGCCAGAGTTCAACAGAATGATTTCTTGATTTCTCTTAACTTATTTTCCGAGATCTTGTGCCAATGTAAGTTCCGAAAATTAGTGCAGTATTTGTTTATATTTCTTTTAATATCTACGAGTGACGCAAAAGGAATTGGTTCGCTGTTAAGAGAAATATTTTTCTAAAGTTTTTTTTTTTCTCATCAATTTTTTTTTTTTTTGTTTGTTTTCGGTAAAATAGTTTTTTCTCCCTTGTTTTTTATTTATTGTTTAAAAAAAGTACGGCAAACATAAGTGAAATAGAACATTGGCAAGAAAACCTAAAACGCTTAGCACCTTAGGTATTCTTCACTCCACGAGTCAGATACTCTTGATGGGTGTGTATTGAAAACGACGACTATTATTGTTCTTTATATTATTTACAAACTTCGCTCTTTTTTTTTTTTTTCGTCAACTTAATAATAATATACCATTTTGTGTGCAATATTATTCGGTATGTTTGGAAATATTAATATATATATATATATATTTTCAAACATAACATTATTTCGTACACAAGAGTTGGTTATATTATTCGAAGCCATTTTTTTCCCGAGCCACCGACATTATTTCAATATCGTTCGTCTCTGGGTCGTTCCTATTGTGTTTTCAAGCGTGTGTTCCGAATCAATGTAATATCCGTCCGATGTACGTCGCCGCTGTCGTGCGTGAGAATTCGCCCCGCGCCGCTTACTAAGGCCGCCGCCTGACAATAAGGTGCCGTTTTCTCGTTTTTTTAGTTTATATTTAATTTAAAAACGTTCGACTTCAACGTTTTCGGAGCGCGCGCGCGCGCGCGCGAAAAAGAAATTGGTTCTACACAATGGTATGTGTTTTTTTTTTTTTTTTTTTGTAAAATACTCTTTTTAGCGCAACAATAAGACGCCGAAACGTCCGCGCGAGTCTACCCCGATTGTAAATTAGACTTGGACACATATTCGATTAAACGCACTCAATCCGCGAGAATAAGAGAATGAGAATAGGTTCTATAGAAACGTGTATTTAATATATATATATATATATACGCGGAGATTCCTGACGGTTTCCTAGGATTTTTCACGGATTGGAAAAAAAAAAAAAGAAAAGTTATGCGGTTACCGTCGATATTTAAAATGAGATTAAAAGTCCCAGGTGTGTTCTCGGCGGTTCAATGTCGTAAACATTTTACACAGACCGTACACGTCTATCGTCTCTCTCTCTCTCTCTCTCTCTCTCTCTCTCTCTGTTTATACAGTTATCAAAGTCGATTGAAAAGTTAACGATTTTTATTCTATTCAATCACTCGGATATGTACAGAGTGTATCTAATGAAACATTGAATACACACAGAGGTTTTTTTTTATTTATTATTATTTTACATAATAATATCAATGTCATTAGACATCAGTAACAAATAATAATATCTATAGATTATATTATTAATTATAATATTATATGTTTGCTTTGGTTAAGTATTCTTTTTCATCAATTCAAATAAATAATGTTAAAACAATTGAATACAATAATAAAGTTGAATTAAATTAATTAAAATGTAATAAATCGATGAAATTATTTTATTTTATTGTTTCACTATGTAGGAATATTTTAAAACAATTTCGCATTATTTAATAAAACAGTACTTCTCGATTTTAGGCATTTATAATTAATATCATTGTGTTATATTGAAACTTTCAACTTAAGTTTTCAGTCAGGGTCAAACTTTTAGAAAGGGAATATTATGTTAAAAATTCTTCAAAATTAATAATCGAGAAAGTATACTAGGTACATGTCGACTCTAACTTGGCAAGCGTTTTTTAATTCCAGATGCTAATTTTTTGGAATGATACATATTTTGGAAAATGTTCAAAGTTATTGCGTTTGTCTCAAATTATAGTTATAATTACTGATTTAAAAATTTCTGGAGAACCAATCGTTTTTAATATTAAAACGTGTAACACGTAAATAAAATAATTGTTTTATCTTGTTCCAAAATTTACTCCAAACAAAATTGTACTTTCCCAAGTCGTTTTTTTTTTCGAAATCAATATAATATAGATACAATTTTTCTGCTAACACAATGTATTTTAATTTCAACTGTGCACAATACACGTGTCACGACGAAGGAGTGGGCGATAACACATAACTATCGCATTACATCATATTATAATCAATTGGCCGTATTATAAAGTTTCTAATTAAATTAAAAATAATAATATCCCACTCGGTTTATTTACAAGTGTGTTTTTGTTTACACGCGCAACGTGTGCTTAATAAGTTTTATTTTGCGCTCGATATTCAATGATGTAAAAAAACAAACTTTATACAAAGCCACTGGTTCGCAAAAAAAAAAAAAAAAAAAAAAAGAAAAGGGAAGGAAAGGGGAAAAAAAGAGGTATTATAATGATGGGATGCCCGAGGGATCGGGTGGTGGTGCGCATGAAACGCATTACGAAAAAAGTGGATTTTAACCTAGACTTCGAAACCATTTAAACCTACAGCATGAAACTGTTAAATTATTCAAAAGCCACAATAATAATAATAATAATAATAAACCTGTGCCCGTGTCGATTCCGTTTCGTCCTCACTCCCTCCCTCCCTCCCTCCTTTTGTTTTTACCGTATTTAATACACGAGTTATTATTTCTAGTGATGTAAGGTTGAAATTTTTTGTTTTGAAAACTATTTTTTTCTCTGAATTTTTTCAATTTCGATTTTCATGTTTATTTAAAAAAAAAAAAAACTATGTTATATTTATCTGTTATTTAAGTTTATATTGAATACATTATTTATATATTTCAAGTCATCCCTTATAATGAATTCAGTATTTTATAGTTATAGTAATAACGTACTCCAATATCAAAACCATGTGTGATCAAATTTCTACAATTATACAAAGGGTTGAAATTGCATTACTTAATTGGTAAATCTTGTTTTATAAAAGATAATTGAAAGTGTGTTATAAACACTAATAATTGTTGTCTTAAAATTAAGAAGTGCTGGTACTTATTGGCAACATAAAAGTTGTAACTGAATAACTCATAACTTAAACAGTAAAGATTGAGTCCAATAATATTAAAGATAACAAACCAACACTAACATTTAATTAATGCTATGTTGAAAATCGTTTTAACAATCATATAAAAACGAAAAACGGAAGTTTAATAATGCAAAAGACTTTTATTTTTAACTTTTATTTTTCGTCTAAAATATTATATAATTACTCAAGTGCCGCGTTTAATACAAAAGTGTTAATCACATTCAATAAACTATATAAGAAGCCATTAATTTGAATAATAAAAAAAAAAATGTTAAACCTTTTGAAGATTTTCACGAATATTTTTTATGAATATTTTCACATAAAAAAATGCTCATAAAAATTTACATCACTAGTTATTTCCATCGCACATAGGCGTGCGCAGATTTTGTTCGCGTGGTATGCGGCTAATAAAAACTGCCCCCCCCCCTGCAAATGTAAATGCCCCTAGAATGGCATTTCACAATAAAAATGTAATAAGATAGTTATTTTTAAATAGAAAATAATTTTGGTTTTGCATTTATTTTTATTTTTGTGAAATAAAAGCATATTTTTCACATTTTTCTAAAGATATATTGAAAATAATTATTACATAATTTAACAATTAAAAATCTTCTTTTTCCTTGACATAACATATTAAGGGTTTTAAGTTCTTCAATTACTACAATTTGGCTATGTATATGAATATCAAAATAATTAACGCATCTAAGCGATTTTTGGTCATATCACTGACCTTCATTTTGATTAAATAACAGTCAGTTTTGAAAATGTTCTTTTGCGAGAGTAATAATTTGTAACAGGCAGTTTTATAAAAAAAAAAACTAGAAAATCTCTGTACGTCTATGAACATACTTAACCTTTTTCAAATGTTTGTAGATTCGGTCTCTAATGAATTCATAAATATGTAGTTTAATTTCTGTATCAATATTTTTTTTTTTTTTTAAATTAAATGCTTCAGACAGTATTTTTATGTATCTAACCAACGTTTGTTTGTGATTTATTTTATCTTATAATAATATGTGATTTAGTATTTTTCATTTTATTTTTATCAATGACATTATGGCCAATAGAAATTATTAAAAACTGCGATTTTGTTCGTGTGCCCTACAAAACAAGCATTAGACCACAACAGGGTATGTAAGTGAATATTCACACTATGTGATTTCAAAAAGACTTTTACAACCAATCGGTGCGTCAATTGATTATTTTCCTCGCACATTACAATAGTGTTGTTATCATAAGTGTTGGTGCGCGTTTTGAAAATGACTCGGAATCGTATTATTGAAGAAACGGTGTTTATCGGTTCTTTAAAATTCAATACATCCACCAAGAGTGTTTGTCCCGATGAGTGAAAAATACCCATGGTACGAATTATGTCTCCGGTTTTCTTGTCTATTTTTTTAATTATCTTTTTTTTTTCAAAAAGCGGTTGTTGTGAAGATTGGAAGAGAGTAATTAGTTAAAAATGTGTTTCTCTCCATCTCCCCTCACCCTCTATCCTCTCTTCGGAGTGTTAAAAACGGTCAGAAAAACCTCGAAGTTGGTACAATGCATAATAATATACAATAGTAATTCGAGAACAGATTTGAAGAGTTTTCGACAGTAAATTAATCACGGAACACAATCGATTGCGTGTCCATCAATCACGTCACGATTTACCACGGCTGAAACGCGTTTACTCGTTCGAATGTAAAAACGAATGTTTGTTATATTTATGTAAATTCTCGATCGTCGGCGCAATAATGCTAGTAGAATGTGAGTGATTAATCTAGAAAGAAATAAAATAAGTAATAATAATGAAAACAAACAAAAAATACAGTATTTTCAATGCGCGATAAGTGTCACGTTATGCATGTTGTATGTTATATTGTATACAGAAGAAGTGGACGTTTTTTTAAAATAAAACATTATTGTGTCTTTTACTTTTATTTAGTATTTTCCAAGTGTTCTTCTAATAAAAAATATTTTATATTCCGAGAGAAACAACCATTAATATTATATTGGTTTTACGAATATGTTTGCGTTTTTTCACCGTGTGAATCACGATTTCGTATAGAAATACTTGTCACATAACATTTGATAGAGTGATCAGTCACTCTATAAGATCAAAAATTTCATCGCGTTGTTACTTTTAAAAAGTTATATATCAAAATCACTTTTTCTACGCGTATGAAGCCAAATTGCAATTAAATTTGTTAAACATATTGAATATAATACTATCAATTATTAATATATATATATATATATATTTACTGAAGCTCTGCTCAGAATCGAATTGATGTATTGAAGAAATTATTTATCATTTTTTTAAAATTCAACACATCCACCAAGAGGTATTCCACCTGAGGTGTGAACAATACCCACAGTGCAAAGTATGTGGGCTTTTCCACAATTTTTTTAAAAACTTCCTAGTATTCATCGGGGTCTATATAAGATCGCCCCTTATTGGCCACCCCCTTGGATGATTTTATGTCGACGATTTTTAACATGTTTATTAAACCCTTCTCCACCTCCCATCTATCTATTTAGTATACGTTGTTAAGTATCTTTTATAATAAAATAAAACACAACGTTGTAGTCAGTCAGTGATAAAAAACACAAAACAATCTAAAAAAAGAACCGACAGAATAAGTTTTATACATAAAAAAACGAAAAGTTTGTAGCTTCTGTGATTACATATAAATATAAAAAGACATTTCATCAAAAACCAATGTTATACTTGCCAGATAACAATATTAATAATATTAATTATTTACTTTCGATGTACTTTTTGCTACTGTAAAAACTACCACTCAAACTTATGTTTTATGATTTTTTTTTTTTCAATTCAACATAATAAGACATATTTTAGTTTTTGTATAATTTACTTATATAATAAGTAAAATAAAGGAATAGAAAAAAAATCATAGTAATGTTGCTACGTTTGTGAACATTTCATGCTACATTCGTCGATTCGACAAACTGTTTTCAATAAAAGTGTAAGAATGAGATTCTAGAGTAAATATGACTTAGAGTATAATCGTAGAGAAAATATAATACACCTTTATAGCAAGAGTGTTTTTCGGATTTTTACAATTTATATTTGTACCTATCAGATTTTCGGCGGTCCAAATTTGTGTTTTCCTTGTTATTTTTACGTTTTAGACAATTCTAAAAATACCAGATATTTATTAACTTAACCGTCCAGATTTTCGGCGGTCCTACTTTGAAATTTGGATTTTTAAGGATTCGAAAACGTTAAATTCCACATGATTTGTAACCTACAGACTTTAACGCTCCTTAATTGTACCGTCTAGATTTATAGTGCAATTCAGTTTCTTACGTTTCGGGTTTAGAAATTCGGTACAAATATTATTATCACATACATATTATACATATAAAAGTTTCTTTCGCATGTATGTAAAGGGAACTAATTAATAATTTCGTTTTAATTTTACTCTCGTTAAACACTCTCCAGTATATTTTGCACGCCTTCGCTGACTCTGTTCGTCCCACGAAAATCCACGTGTGATTTTAATATTTAAATATTAAACGGATTCAAAAAAAAATGTATTTCGCTGCAGACTCTCATCGCGCAGCACACGTTATTAGTATATATTAACGAGAACATAATAATAATAATAATACACTACCGGATTAACTTCGTACTGTTTCGCAGAGGTACCTACCTACGTCGCACGCGTATAAATATTTATTGTTTCCGAGTAAATTAATAACCGTGTGTGTGCCAGTCAGCGTATCACGTCAAAATAGCACTTTTGTGCGCTCGCTACTCGCGTGACGTGCGCTGCTCGTCGAAATTTCAATCCCGAATATTTAAGTATAATAATAATAACAACATAATATTGTGTATGGTGTATATTCGTATTCGGGGCGGCAAAGTTCGGTAATTTAAATAATATTCCGTTTTTGAAGGATGTAGACATTATCGCACGAGCGCGCGCATGCGCATTAGAATATTCTTCCGAAAACGAACAATATCCCTACGGGATTTTATTATCCTAATCAGAAGACCGTTTTCCCTGTAATTTCCGATCCGTTTTCTATACCTATTGTTATTTTTCGAAAAACACTCTGTTGTATGCACACGACGTGTAAGTAAACATATTATTAAGCATAACACGTGTTTTCGCAGTAGCTTTTAGACTCCGAGCGTAGGTCGTGTAGCGAAGAAGTTTAATAATTATTATGTATTTGCAACATAGAGTAAAGAATATAATATAGAAGGGCCATACCGTATACTGGTTACGTATAGTGAATTAAAGCAATCAAATGAAATACGCTTAGAGTGACCATTTTGTGGAAAATAAAATTATTTTTCTCATTTGGTTGGTACCACTTTAAATTTTCATATTATCACATTAGATAAGATATACAACAAAAACAAAACCATTAATTTTAAAGTATGATAACAGTTCCTTATCAGTGATCCGATTGAGGGGATGGGTATAGTCACGGTCTTAGATTATTAGGTCTGGCAAGTCGGCTACGGGTCCCGTGCTCTTATTGATGGGGTCCTGCTTAGGGATGGGTATAATACTTCCCCCAGCTGATAAGAATGGTCTTATCACACCTCGAATTTTCGTCAATACCAACAGCAAAATTATTAAAAAAGCGGTTAAGGGAATTTTGTTCCTAAAGAAAGGCATACCCTGTTCCTAAAGTATGGCTGGCTTATCATAAAATAACCTTATCATATAGTTTATCTGTGATATGGACAATTAATTT
>JAIPRM010010409.1:0-13805 GCA_025469315.1 Stegophylla sp. TES_Ste_2020
ATAATTACCACACATAAATATATTTATTAAACAAACATTTTGTGTTTTTGGGGGCCCCACTTAAATGGAAAGGAGGCCGATTTGGGAGTGCTACGCACCCCCGGTCCTCCCGCTAGTTGCGGCACTGCATTAAACGTACTTTATTATTAAACCGCTAACGATTCATATCTAAGAGCATAATAATATTAACTAATAACGTTGTTTTAATTAAACGTAACCAACGTACTTGACATTGAACAGGCTCAGAATTATTTTTTAGATATTTAGACAGACTGTTATCACATTCAGGCAATAGTTTATCAGTGTTTGAACAAACGTTCAACACAGTAGTTGAACCACATATCAGATTAGCGACAGCTTCTGTCGGTAACTTTGGCACAAAAATTAACGCGAACGCTGCAAGACCCGACGTCAAAACAAACGTTAAAAAGATAATTCTTTTCACGGGAAATTTATCAACGATAAATCCAAAAACGGGTTTAACGAATAAGGCCAATAGAGATAAATACGTGCAAAGGTATCCAACCATCATTGGAGAATAACCGAGTTGCCTCGCTATTGTAGGTGTAAAACCTTGAACGGAAGCAACACCTGTAAAACAAAACAAAAAAAAAAAAAAGTGATTTTGATATAATATGTAGGTACTTAATAATATATCTTCAATAGAAATTTTAATTCGGCTTGGATATTTATGATTTTGC
The DNA here is from genome assembly GCA_025469315.1 of Stegophylla sp. TES_Ste_2020. Taxonomy (NCBI): domain Eukaryota; kingdom Metazoa; phylum Arthropoda; class Insecta; order Hemiptera; family Aphididae; genus Stegophylla; species Stegophylla sp. TES_Ste_2020. The sequence goes on from JAIPRM010010409.1 coordinate 702, forward strand.
ATATTTTGTTCTAAGGTTCTCACCCTATTGTATGTATTCTTAGATAGGAATTCATTTCAATATATCTACTGGTTTTTTCCATTATTGGATTAATTTTGGAATTTAGATTCTTAGCGGAGTAAAGAAACTAGTGGTTTTATTATGAGATCTACTTATTTTAGATTCTGAACGAAGTGATAAAGCTTCCTTCAACTCTATTATTTGTTATTTATAGTTTAAATAGTTTTTAAATGGTAAAAATGCTCAAAAAGTTTCACGATTTAGGTCAACTATGATTTGTGAATAATCAAAATGTGTACATTAATGTTGCTACAGAAAATTGCATTAGACCGAAAAATATTAACAAACTAAATACCTATTTATTAATGTAGCTATGCAGTATTATTTCGTCAATAATGATCAATACGTTTAAAACTAATTATAATTTGAAATTTGAATTAAAAATACAATTGCCACATTTTAATTCTATTTCACTGAAATATGAAACTAAATTATTAAATAACGTGATACTTACCTCCTAAATAAAGGAAATAATGTAATTTCATTTTAATCATGGTTTTATTTATACGTGCTATAAACATTTTGAATGAGTTTAGGTTTTAGCTTCAAGTCCTCAAAAATTCTTTGGTACCTGAAATAAAAAATATGAAATCGTGAGATAATATTTCGAATGAATTTTCAAATTTCTATACTAAATGCTGGTATCATTTCCGTTACCTTGGCTAAGAATATTGACGTATGATTATATTGGATTCTACCACTCGATAAAATTGCCGAATTGCGGAACTGAACTTGGTTGACCTAAAATTTTCATTATTTTGTTGATAACGAGTATAAATATATGGTTTAAGTATTTATTTTCGGTTCCACTTAATGCATTTTTTTTTTTTTTAATTTTTTTTTTTTTTTTGTTAATATTTCAATTCTTTAGCGAATTATGAGTATGTAAAATACTATAGTTTAAAAATACTCATAAATCACTCTAAAATTAAAATTTCTCTAGTAACTAACGTTCAAACATAGTTAATGTTCTTACCTTTGAGGTTTTATTTTAATACTTAAGTAAATTACATAAATTTGGAACTTCTTTAAGAAAATTTGATGTTGTACGTTGGTAAGGCGAAGACATGTGTGTTTAAAAAGTATTTATAATTGTTACAAATAAATAACAATAATATTTAACTTATAAGAACATCTTATTTTTCGATTCGAATGTAATGTAGACTTATAATAACAATTCACATATTATTAGCGTATTTGAACTGTACAATACGCGGTAAGCTGTTGCTGTTAGTAAAAAATACACTTCAACTTGATACTATTACATAGAGGAACATTTATTTTATTTTAATTCGCTTCTCATTGTGAGCTAGAACAATTATATTAATAACAATTAATTATAATTTTGGCATCATTACTAACCACTTGATAATTCGAAATTAAAAATTATTCAGTACATGGTTAAATCAGAATAATTGTTATCATAATTCTTTATACTAAATAGCTTTAACTATATTTATACAAATATACGTAACAGAGCTGCTCGAGTTAGGCAGAGAGGACACAGGAACCCATAATGGTATAATTATGTGAATAGGAAGTCCTCATTTTCGTTTATTATGAATTATGACTAATAAGAAAATCATAAGTAAAATATAGTAATATATACCTAAGCAATTTTGAAGGATGCAATGGTCTAGCATATTATATTATTATATATAATCCTACTGAAAACTAATAGAATTTTGTTGTTATTGTTTTATGTATCTTTGGTTAAACAATTAATGGTCTAAAATAGTTTTTAATTTGTATTTTATTATTTGAAAATGTTTTTACATTTATTTTATTAAAAATAAAATAAAATATATGCACAAACAATATTTTTTAATTTCAATTTTACATGTATGCTTATAATAATAAAAATATTGTAATATAAATGTATCAATGTCAATTATGATTTATGAAAACAATGAAATTAAAATATTTGGTTTTTTTTAACGTAGGATGAAACACAGATGAGTTAATGTTTTTGTGAATGTTACATAGTGTTTGTATAAGTAAATAAATAAGGTATAAAATACCTATATTTAAATACAATTTTTATTCGATATCTTAGGTTAAAAGGTAATATTTCACTTTCCATATTTTTTTTCTTTATTTGATGGTGAAGTGAGATATATTAGGGTTATAACAAAACCAAAATTTAATAGTATGTAATAGCAAAAAATTACAAAAAATATGGCCTGGATCCCTGTGCTCAAAATTAGATTAAATCATTTTTTATAATTAAATATTTGTCTTTATCATAATATTTCTGTGCTATCACACAACTATGATAAAATTAGTCACACAATACAAGGCATTTTACAATCGTATTCTTCCTCTTTGTCAAATAAATCAACTAGCCGTTCTCATTGTCAACTTTGTTAATATTTTAAATTAGGTAAATAACAGTCATAATCAATTAATAAATAATTTACATGTGTATAGTTCAAATTAATTAGTACAGTTAATTATAAGTGTAATAATTAAATTACATATTATTACATTCATCATCGTGTATAAATACAACACCATTACACCATGATTAATAAGATGAGTAATAGTTTCTATATCATGCAATTCATAAAAATATATAGAAACTAATGATTGTTTTATTTAGAAATAATAACTCTAAGTACGAATTAGTCTTGATAGTAACATAATATAACAAGACAATTACATTTAATTATAGATTTGACTATATTTTTCAATAATACATTCGACTTAAATTCGCTATTTTTTCAAATGGCCAGTAAGAGTCCAATACTATTAATAACAAAGAACCCATGTCTATTTTTATTTAAAGTAAATTATTTATAACATTAAAAATTTATAGTAATTTTTCCGAATTATTTTCAATCAAAACCTTGTAAAATTTTTATGTATTCATCCGTGAAAAATTTTCTTACACCAAAATATTCGCTATGTAATTCTCCATCTGTGCACCAAGTTTCATAAGATCGATTCAACCAATTATTTTTTATATGCGTTTAAGTATGTAATTTTATGTAAAACTTTAATGAATTCTGTCGAAATGCCAAGTTTAAAGAGCTAGTTCAAAAACTTGATTTACGATTTTTGAGATTTTTTAGTACCATTGCTAATATACATGAATAGGTATGTTATTATTAAATTTTCAGGTCTTATTATCCATATATTAAAATTTTATGAATTAAAAACTTACAAAAAACGAGGAATTTCCAATATTTTCAAAGTTCTGTACTTACCTCAAAATTCGTAAAATGTTTTTGAAAACTTTATGAGGTGTGCGCATGACTATTTTTTGTAGTTGATGAAAGTTTCAACTTTCTAACTCTATTACTTTTTAAGTAATATTAAAAAAATAAAATCAAATTCACAAAAATTCCGGTTACGTCGTTTTTTACCGTTTTATGTCAATTTTTTGATAAAGTCTAGACATGCGCTTAGAAAAAGTATTGAGTATTTGAAAAATGACCTCCCAAAAGTACCATCTAGACAACATTTCCGATTTATAGAGTTACTGATCGAAACTTTTGGATAGGTATTTACCCGAAATCGTGCTTCCAAACATATGAAAAAATAAATAAATAAATAAAACTACACAGAGATTTTTAAAACCAATACATTTTTCGCTTAGTTCAGAATCTAAAAAAAATTAAATAAGTGTATACTTCGCACCTTGGAGAGTTCTTCACACCTCGGTTGGGATGCTCAAAGTGTGTTCAATTTTAAAGAAACGATAAATCATTTCCTCAATAAAAACGATTCTGAGCAGAGCTTCAACTAATATATAATAATAATTATCAGTTTTGAAGCATTGAACTTAAATGTGGAACTAAAAATTATTTTTTCACGTACAACATTTACGAAAAACGGAAATTAATTTTCATATATTCCCTTAGACCTAATGAATACTCCATAAATAATTTCATATTACAATAAAATATGAACATCATATTAAAATAAAATAAAGCGGATCTAATTATCTAATGAACATTAATTCACTATAACATAATTAGTACTAATGTTTATCATGTCTGGTCAATTACGGATGGAAAAAGTGCAAAACATTAAGTTTACCAGGTATAAGATTAGAACCAGGTACAGTCGCATTCAAATTTGACGCCTTAACCATTTGACCACAAGAAACCATTGAATATCGTAGAAATAGTAGGTATTTAATATTATAATAACCGGGAAAATTGAATTTTCAAAGTAGAATAATTAAAAAAGTATTTTTAAGAGAGTTTTTAATTTTATTTATATTTGACGCACGTAGATTTTAATTCAAACCTTCTCGCATCGTATTTAGTGTCGAAAAATATATAAGATAGCAAAAAATCATTACCTACCAACCTTTTAAGGTGATAATTAGAAATACACCAAACACTTTGTCCGTACTTTCTCCGATTTTTTTCCAATCAAACCCTTGCAACCGTAAAAAAATTTTATTACCGCAAATTATTTGCAATGAAATTCTCCAACTATGTACCAAGTTTCAAAAAGATCGGTTGAACCAATTTTCTTTTATGTACGTTAAAATGTATAATTTTAGGTAAAATTAATAAAGTTCTAACTTCAAACAGCTCCCGATAAAAAAGCGCTATTTTAAACAGCGCGTCTATTTTCATTTTTTTCCAAGTCACTTTTTTGCATATTAAGTGGTAGTAGTTTTATACACTACATCTTTTGGTCTTAGAATTATTTCGCTATCATTATTATTAAGCTAAATACAGAGAGCAAAAAAATGCCATATCGATAAAATTATGAAGTTGTACACATTTTAGTCCCAATTATAATATCAAGTAAAAATCATCTATCTAATGTACAAAACAATGTGTTCCGGCTAAAAAAAGTGACATTTATTTATAGTACTACCACAGGTACACTAAATTTTAGGTGAGTACCTACAATGATATTATATACCGTACACACGTTTTCATATAGAAATACTTGTCCAAAAGTTTCAATCAACAACTTTTTGAAACCGGATTTGCTACTAGTTGGTACTTTAAAGAGGTACGTTTTTGAATATCTCTCAATTTTTTATTTTTTTTTTTTTAAGGGGGGGAACTACCCAAAATTTGACAAAAAAGTCTCGGACACCATAAATTTTTGATTCAAACTTTATTAAATTTTAAACATAGATAGACAATAATATGAAAAACATTTTGGCACAAGAAAATTTTGAATAGGTATTTGAAAAGAAAATTCGCACATTTTTTTAATACTTCTTTTTTCATTACCCAATATTTTTTCCTTTTTTTTTTATTTATTAGACAAAAAAAGTAAAGTAAAGTGTAAACAAGACATCCAGACATACTTCACACCACAGATATTCTTTGCTTTTCAGGTTAGATGTTCTTGGTGGGTGTGTTGAAAATGACAAATATTATTGTTCTTCATACTATTAACTGCTTGCAAAAATGAGACTAAAGCCTGTTTTTATGCAAGCCACCGATTTCCCTTTGAACTTTTTTGATGTATTCATGTTTGGTAATTTAATGTTTATAATTATAAGGTAATATAAATTACAAAAAAAAACTAATTAAAAGTAAAACAAAATTTAAACATTAAATTTAAAATATACCTATATTTTATCTAATATTTTTGATATCATAAATACTTTAGTTATTCAAACGATTTTCTTGGCATTCTTAAAAAGAAATCTGATAAATTGTTTATTCCTTGGAACAAAAAATTTATTTAGGTACATAAGCGATTCGAAAATCGAAAAATTGATCGAAAATAATATTTAAGATCACTATCTAAGAATACACAAATTCAAAACCAAGCAATCAAATACACTTTTTTGATCAAAAATCATAAATCGAAAAGAGGTGTTCGACCTATCTGTTCGATTACTTTGAGAATAGACTGCCTGGATAAGAAATATAATTTTTATAATTTGTATTTTTGTTCAATATACATTTATTACCAATTTATATTATTTTTAATTAAAACTCTTTTTTTTTTTAATAGAACATATTTGTGGAATGAATTTTCAATTCATGTATTTTGATCAGATATTCATATCAATTCAATCAGTGATAGGTATCTTGATCATATAAATCAGTTTCAAATCATTCAGATAAATAATAAGTTATATATACTTAGTTTAAATCTATATAAATAATTAAAACATTGATTATATTTTGTTATAAAACAGGTGAATAATAGGTATATATTCATATATTTTATGTACAGTGTTTCTTTCAATTTTTATGCATATACTTAATATTTAATACCTACACTTCATAGAGTTAACAATCATAATTAAATTTACAGTTTATACTTATTAAGAATAGGCACATACAGAATTTATTTGTACTATTTGAATAACCAGCTTATCAGTGTTATATTCTTGTATTTTACATTTTACTTATATGGGGTTGGGCTTTCTTTCATTTAATTTTTGGACTTTCGAAACTCCATTTTCGTATTCATTTGACTTAATAAACGTTGTATATATGATAAGTAGAACACACATTGCAAGTGAACCATAAGAAAATAATCGGAAGGTCTGTGCTCCTTGGTACCTGTCATATGAAATTCCACCAATCACTCCACCAAGAGATACACCTGTAAATGTTTTTTAAAGTTAGAATTTATAAGCTAAGGTTATTTTAAAATTTACTTATCACAAAAGTTTCACTAGATATTTAAGGTATACCAATGGTGATTAAAATAAATAAACCAAATCAATTAAGTTAAAATTTGGGACTCTTTAAAAACTCCTGTTTTTTCACCACTTTCTTATTAGTTTTGTCTTACGTATTTTTAGGCTATTGTAAATAAACAAAAATCAAAAGCTAGACACCTTTAAAATTGAATCTGTGCTCAATTAACTACCTATCAGAAAAGCTATTAAATATAAAAAAGCCAATTATTTCTGGTTTAAAAGTTGTCCGCGAAAAACATCATTCACAACTGCGAAGATTTTAAAATTATTTTAAAAAGAAGGGGAATGCGTTGATTTTTAAAAGAAACTCGAATCCATTCTATTTTTTCAAAAGAAACGAGAAACAAGAACGAGTTCTTTTTTTACAACAGGAACGAGAACGAGTTCCTTTTTAAAAGGAACTTTCCCAACACTGGTTTTATTCAAACAAAATATGAACATTATTAATACATTATTTATTTATTTATTTATTTATTAATAATAAACGCCCTTATTAGGGCTCAGTACAGATAGTGTAGAATAATACTTATTAGCTATGAACAATATGATAATACGATTACCTACTTATACTACTTAATTACAATAAAAGAGATAGATACAATAATAAGCATAAATATAACAATAAGATGATAAGGTATACATTTAAAATTATATATGAATAAGTTAAAAATTTATTTATGAATAGATTAAAGATTTTAACTTGGTTGGACTGTCATTAAAAAAATCAAAATGAGTTAAAGAATTACTTGTAACTAGCATTCTATTAATCGGAGCAAAAAGACTATAATTAGCAGTTTAAATAACCAAAGAACATCATTATATTTTCTTCTCTTCTCCAATGTTTCGATATTAAAATGTATAGCTAGTTGTTCAATGGGTGTGTCTATTATGTTTGTTTTGTAAGCAAGTACCCGTAAAAGTCGATTTTGTATACGTTCTAACTTTTTTATTAAAGTAGATTGATATGGGTTCCAAATGACTGAGCCATATTCTAAAATAGAACGCACCAGGGAGAAGTATAATACTTTTAGGCAGTTTGGATTTTTAAATTCAGAGCAATTACGTCGTACAAATCCAAAAGTACGGAGTGCTTTATTGCATATTGTATTTATATGACTATAATAGTCATATAAGACTATAAAGTAATAAAGACTATATAAGTCATTTGATATAACAATACCTAAATCATTAATTTGCGATACTATTGGTATATCCGATCCATTAATTTTATATTGATGTTTTATAATTATGTTTCGGCGTGTAAACGAGATTTGTGAACATTTACTTGTATTAACACATAGATTATTACTTGAACACCAGGCATAAAATTTATCTATATCTGATTGCAGTCTAACACTATCATTTAACGAATATATCGGTAAATATAATTTTAAATGATCTGCGAACATTAAGAAGTTACAGTGCTTAAATATATTTTTAACATCGTTCATAAATAATAAAAACAGCAAAGGAGATAGATGTCCCCTTGAGGGACTCCAGAGGTGACATTAATTATGGATGATAGAGAGTTACCTAATTTTACTTGTTGTACTCTATTGTTCAAATAAGACTTTAACCATTGCAACAGAGTTCCTGTGATTCCATTAAGCTCCAACTTATTTAATAAAATAGTTATATCTACAGTATCAAACGCTTTTTTTATATCAGTATATACTGCATCAATTTGAACACCTTTACTAACTGAGGATACAAGTTCCGAATAATATATTAATAAATTAGTCAATGTTGATTTAGAATGGCGAAATCCGTGTTGTTTATCAGAAATTATATGAGTAAATACTGTCGTTATTTTAGGCGTCATTATTTTTTCAAGAAGTTTTGGTGGCGTACTTAGGCGTGAAATGGGACGGTAGTTTTGAACTATCTTTCGGTCACATGATTTAAAAATAGGATATATATAACTTAACTTCCACTTATTTGGATAACAACCAGTTGACAACGAGAGATTAAATAAGAAATGTATAGGACGACACAACGTATAGACAATTAAGATAGATTGTTTCAGGAATTAAATCTGGTCCACTTTTATAATTATTTGATAAAGTTTTAAGTGCCTCGAATATTTCGATGACAGTAAATACACATTTATTAAAACTAATCCCAGAATTAGAGTTCTGACTATGGGTAGTAATTTTACTAGGAGGGGTATCGTGCAATTTACTAATACAAATAATTCTTCTATATTGTCCGATTAATAACATTAGTATCATATCTTTTATCTACTAAGATAGCTACACCACCACCTCTACTAGTACAATTACTAGTCTTTTTACTCCTATATAATAACGATCAAAGTTAAATTCAGAGTCAAAAATATCAGAGTTCAACCAAGTTTCAGTAAAGACAAAATAATCGTAATTAAATAATGGAATATTACATCTTAAAATATCTAACTTAGTTCGTAAACCTCTTACGTTTTGATAATAACCACATATTGGTTTTTTTTTATTAATTAGGCACTTATTAGAATTATGACATTTATTTATATTATTACATTTTATTTTACAATTAGAAAAAGGACAACTTGAATTACGACATTTATTATAACTATGATTATTATCTAGTTTTTTTGAATTAAAGCTGGGGCATTTATTTATATTATTTAAATTACAGCTAACTGATTTAAAATTAAAATTTTTATTTTTATGTTTCTTAATAATACATCTACTTATTATTTTACGCTCTTTACAAGAATGACTTACATTATTATTAATAGACTGAGTATGGTAATTTAGTTTTTTGAGCAAATTTTCGGCACACCATTGACATATTTTATAATTGAACTTGAATCGCCTTCTAAACGTTTTTGTCGAAGAGTGTTTCTTAATGCTTTCATATGGGCTTGTTGAGAACGGGTTAGGTCGGCATTATAATCCACACATTTTTCCATTTCTCGATCGAACGTATATCGAATCTATATTTTAGAAGAGTCTTCGCATTTGAAGCATTATCAAATTCATTTACCAAAGGTCGTCCGACAGAATGGGTTTTACCTATGCGTTTAGCTTGGACAATGTTCAAGTTTAGATTAAGGTCACTCAGCATATCTCTAGCAATAGATAAAGTATTATCTGCAGTCTCGTTAGGTCTTTCAGATAAGTTAAAAACTATTACATTATTGCTTTTATCCATTCTATTCTGTGCCTCAATTATTACTTCCTCAGCTAAAAAATTATTGCCAAGATTATAATTAGTTTCAAGCATTGTAATTTTGCTACGTAAATTACTAATTACGTCTTTAAGAATGACATTTTCTTCTCTTAAATTGTTTACTGATGTTTGCATAACATTCAGTGAGTTATTAATAATATTAAATTTGTTCTCATAACTATTTAATTTATCATCAATTGATTTTAATTTTCGCATCACATCTATTAACGTAAGTGTATTACTTGACTGTGGGTTGGAAGAAGTCCTCTTCACAGGCGTGTCCGATTTTTGCAGCATGTGACATTTTTCGAACTAGATAATATAGGACTACTAACAACCGAAATAACAACCACACTGTATCACTGAGAGACGCAACACGACGGGTCACTAGATAAACACAACCATTATGGACAAAGTCTAGAACTGTACTGTATGCATTTGGTAACTCATCAACTTTTTCTAATGCATACAATAATATATTTAAATAAATAAATATTTAATATAAATAATAGCCTGTATCATATAAGTACATTTAAAAACAAACAAAACGAAAATTAACAAAATATAAACACTCTTACATACCTACACCTTCAAGAACCGCTCCAGAAAGTCCTATTAAAGTGGTAACGCCACTTTTAGGAGCTATCATTCTAGCATACGATACTAACACAGCAAAGGATAATCCAAATGAAATACCATGGAGAAATTCCACTGGCAATATCCATAAAGGGTTCGTTATTATTGAGTATAGGTAAAACCTGCATGCAAAACTAAACAATCCTAAAGCCATACAATTCCAATGGCCAAATTGTTTGATGATCCAACCGGAGAACATCATGAAGAGCATTTCACCACCAAGGCTTTGAATTCCTATGGAAAAACCTTGCAATGTTTTTATCCATGGTAGTTGTTCACTGTGATACTTTGTAGTTATATCTTCCATGTACCTATAAGATAGTTGAAAAAAATTGTTAAAGAATTTCAAATACATTGTATTTCATTTTATACATAAAAATAATTTTATTAAATTCCATTTTATATTTCGATGAGTTTTAAAACCCATATAAAGAATGGCTTAAAAATGATTTTAAATACAAAGTGTGTAAATGTTTGAATTAATTATATTTGAATATAATCATCTTCTATAAAATGTATCAAATTATACAAATTTCAATTATATATCACATAAAGTATAGTTACTTTACAGTGGAATACAATTATAAAATACAAGGTACAAATTACACACTCTGTAAAATATATTTCTATAACAATGATAAAACAATTTAAAAAAAAAACTGATATTTAAATAAATGACAAAATTCAAATTACAATTTTGTTTTGTTTACTAAAAATATATAATTTATTTTATTTTGCATTATTTATTATGAAAACTTAAGTGTGACTGTACAATAAATAACACTAAAATAAATTTTAAATCTTAGTTTATTAAAAAAAAAATACAATATACAGAAATCTGTGAAAATACTCGTATTGAGTATGAGGTCTTTTAGTATACATAAACTATTTTAACACAATATTTATATTTCAAGTTTTTTTTTAGTAAATATAATAAATAAATCTGTAAATATATTACCAAAATAGATAATTCCATACCATTGATGTCATAATACCCGTTAATATGATCCATATGTAGTAGATAATGACATTTAACTTTGCAAATAATTTTAATATGTCGGAAAGTAATATTTTGGATTCATTATTAGTCTCTATGAACTTTAATACCAAGAAATTAATTTAAAAAAAAATAATTGATTATTCCATATTTATAAATACAATATTATAATTATTACTGCAAACCATTGACAAAATAAATAAACTTACTTTTATTTTGGAACCTATGGCGAAATTACATAAAATGCAAATAAGACAAATATAGTAAACTGGTTCATAATTTTTCTCAAGGTCATTTTCACTAAAATAATCAACAAGAAGCCCACCAGATATTGTAAAAATACCCCAACTGATGGATCCCCAACACCTTTGTTTTCCAAAATGTTCTGGTTTATCACCTAAATAGTGCAATATTAAAAATGTAATTAATACCTTTATTCCAAAAACAAAATTTAAACAATAGATTAATTAATAACTAAAACTGGTATAGATATACACTAGTATTATTAGAATTAGATACTTCATAAAACCTACCTATTATTAAATCTCTGTAGCATTAACTCAACTATGTACATTAATTTATAAATAAAATGACTACATACCCATAATTTTCATTAAAGGGCCCTGTAATTAATACATTTATTCAACTAAAATAAAAATCTTAGGGGGATTGTAACTTGAAATTACTCAACAATCAAGTTCAAGCAATCTGACTCCAATTTTCGTATTTGAAAAAAGTTTCCTAAATAATAATTTGAATTTGTTTCCATACTTTTGTTTTAAACATGTTTCATTACCCAAAATTTTAATAAACATAAGTCATAGGTACCTATATAGATAGATAGATCTTTACCATACCATCTAATATCTACTTCATTGTTAGTAATTGTATAAAATGTTAATTTATTGTTTTACATCATTAAATTAGGATATTATTAAATGTTATATACTTAAATATAAGTAATACTTTTGACTACCAAATTATATTGTTTGTATTTTACCTATGTGTTTATGTTTAATCAATTTTATTCGCGTATAAATTATAAATATTAGAATTTTTGTGAGTTTTCAGATTATGTAAATATAGATTTAGGCATTGAATTTTAGCCTTATGCAATTTGTAGATTCTCTCTCTTTTACATAATTCTATATTACCTACTATATAACTAAATAAAGATTATATTTGAAATCTGTTTGTTAATTTTTACAAGAAAAAATAGTCAAGAATATTTAAATAAATAAAATAGAACTCGATTTGTTCATTTAACATTAATTGAACTTTATTGTGTCTGCATCAAACATTTTAGATTTTGAACGTTAGTGAAGATGTTTTTACAATGATGTTTATTTTTTTATTTTTTTTTTCTTCTCTGTAAACACTTTTTTGTATAGAACCACTGATTCAAAAGTTTCGATCAGTAACTTTATGGATCCAAAATCGGATCTAGTTGGTACTTTTGAGAGGTCATTTTTCAAATTTCTCAATATTTTTTTTAATAATGCGAAAAAACTGAAAAAAAATTTTCAAAAAACGGCAAAATATGCAATTACCGAAATTTCCGTAAAATTGAAAATTACTTTTTGACATAACTTCT
>JAIPRM010010410.1:0-13805 GCA_025469315.1 Stegophylla sp. TES_Ste_2020
TACTTTAAAAAGGTCATTTTTTTAGTTTCTCAATTCTTCAATGTTTTTTTTTTTGGAAAAAACTACCCAAAATTTGACAAAAACGACTCAAAAACCATAATTTTTTGATCAGAATTTTATGAAAATTTAAACATAGATAGAAAATCCTATAAAAAAGATTCTGGCGTGAGAAAATTTTTTCTTATATTATTAACTTCCTTCGTTCAGAACCGTTTTACTGAATAAATGATTTATCGTTTCTTTAAAATTTAATACGCCCGTCAAGAGAATACCGCCCGTTGTGCGAAGTACACCCATCGTGCGAAGTATGTCCGGCTTTTTTATTTTAAAACGTTTTATTTTAATGTCGTCGTGTGCACGACGACGGGGATGCAGTAGTCGTAGATTATTGACTCACACCGGAATCAACGCGAACTGGCGATTTCGAAACGAATTTTCTTTTAAGTCATTCATAACAGTGGCGGCGTATTCGGGATATATATATAATTTTATTTTTTTTAGGTGGGGGGAGGGGCTGAGCGGTGACAAAGTTTATACATAGTAGTCCTCTTTGATTCGATAACTTTTAGAAATCAGAAGAAAGCTAATGCGAATTATATATTCCTCTGCAACAAACAATTTTGTTTAGCATACAGTATTTAGTATTATTATAAAATGAAATAACAATTAAATTTTTTTATTTTAGTCCCCTTACAAATTTTGACTCTGTTGGCTCATCCAGGTACAATAAAATTCGAATAATTCAAATACGTTTACCCGGTCAATCTTAGAGCTAAATAATTTATATATTTGTCGTTGATGATGACGTCCTAATTAATCTTAGATAAAGTTTTGTTACTAGGTTTAATGTTTATGATTTCGCACACAAAACCAAAATTTTATTATGTTGTCGAACGAAATTTTTTTGAACATTAACTTTTAATAGAAAGCTATAGGTACTAATGTAAATTAAAAAAAAATTTATCCGAGACAAAAATCTATTACCTATTTTACTTTTCAAAATATTTTAATTTGGGTTGGTGTCACTTGTTTTCATTGTTAGATAGAAATATGATAATGACCACGACTTCAATGAGCTAATGAAGTTTTACATTTTTGATAAGCTGAAAAGTTGAATATCAAAATATTATAATGTTGGGATGATGATAAAATTAAATTAAATCATAGATAATAATACATAATTTGAATTTGAACTGATATTATGGATTTGACAGTAATTAAATATGATTATTTTGCCTTAAAAATCTATAATTACGTCTATATCTATATATGGGGAACAAATTGATTTTCACTCATAACTAAGTCAGTATTACAACCAGACTCTGTTGTAGATGTTAATTATTATTATTATTAATTATATAATATTATAAACTAAGTATGAAAAACGAAATTAACCGGTTTTTAAAAAAAAATGTAAAACCGGTTTTCTACGAACCAGAAAAGACATAAGAAAACATTGATTGACCGGTTTTTAAAACCATGGTAAAAAAGTGTCAAAAGAACAAAAATCATCAATCTTTAATTATTGTCGGTTTGAATCCCTGTTAAAAATGTATTGAAAAAAAAAATAAATAAAAAAATGTAACCCCTCCCTCCCATTTGACTACTGGCATCGCGCATGAAATACGGATACCTATTCCTGGAAGAATGCAAAAGCGCGAACGTCAATAATATATTATTAAATCGATTTTCCGGGTTTTTATTTTTCGCCCGAAATATTATAATAATGATAATGATAAGAAATAATAAATTTACGACGACGACGACGATTGCACGCCGAGAGCACGTCATCCAGACGCTATCGCGAAACAACGGAAGTGAATCGGTATTAATATTATTGTATAATGTTCATAACGAACATTTAAATCGCTTTGCAAAAGGAAATTAAGTTATTTTTTGACGTAATAATATCGTGCGCGCACAACCTCTCCCTCCCGACGTCGTCGTCGTCGTCGTCGTCGTCGTCGTAATTCGACTTCATAAAAGTTTAAAACTTTGATAACTCGAAAAGCATTTCGCTCTCCACCCCCGCCCTCGGATTTTCTTCCCCCGTTTCACGGTCGATTTGACGTTAAGCTCTTTGTACGAAACAAAACCTCGACACACAACCGTATTATACATTGTTCTGATAATAATACTCGCGAGACGCGCGCGACGGATCCGTCTCGTGGATTTGCAGCTTTCCGTTTTCAAACCGTGTTCGATCGTGACGACGACGAAATATTCCTCTCGCGTCAGCCCGTATTATCCCGGACGTGTTTATTATGACTTGGCGTGACGAGAATTTCGAAAAAAAAAAAAAAAACAAATCGGATATTTCCGATTCCGCGCGTCGTTGTCGAAATACGCAGAGTTTTGGAAATATTGACTTAAAATGTAGCAGAGTGCTATAGAAGTGTTGTATGACGTAATGTTACAACATGTACGATTGTGAAATTTGAAAGTGGCTCTTTTCAGCGATTTTTCAATAATTATATGCTTATTTCAAGCTTTTCTGGTATTTTTTCCTTTTTTGACAAGTTTTTCTATTATTTTTATTATGATTTTCTCATGCAAATTATTTATATCTAGTCATCTAGATAATAATATTCATTATTGGAATAATTACTTTAAGTAGTGCGTGTCAAATCGGTCGTGTGTGTAGAAATGGACGTTTAATCACCGCGCTTAGGCGCGTGTGTATTTTTATACGTATCCTAGCAACAACTTAAACGGACGGAAATTAAACGATTTCAAATGAAATGTATTTCAAAAAAAAAAAGAGTGTACTTCGCTCGTCGGGGTGTTCTTCGAACGTCGAGTGGGATTCTCTTGACGGGTGTATTGCATTTTTCAAAAACGATAAATCATATCTTCAATAAAACGATTCCCCGAACGAAGGAATATAAGATAATACAAGAAAGAAAAATGCAATAAATTTGGAATGCCGGGCTGAAATAGAAACCGGTATTGTCGCGTGATAGGCCATTACCGTTACGCCACAAAACATTACTTGAACTTGTGGGTGAAACAGTAGGTGTTTAGTATAATAACCGAAAATATTGAATTTTCAAAATAGAAAGTACGTAATTCTATAGGTAAAACTAACGAATTTTGCCGAAATTCTAACATTAAACGGGTATAAAAAAAAAAAGTTGACTAACGATTTTCGAGATTTTTTCAGGTCAATTAGACATATACGTCAGTTAGATCAAATTAAATTTTAATTTCTTATAATATCAAAAATCGAAAATTTTATTACATAAAAACTAAATAAAAAATGAGAAATTGCCGAAATTTTCAAAATACTGTACTTAACTCAAAACTGACCAAATCTTTTTGAAATTTTTATGAAATATTTTCGAAACTGTTTTTAGTGATTGGTGAAAATTTCAAATCTCCAGCTGCATTATTTTAGAAGTTATGTCACAAAGTAATTTTTTAATATTACGGAAATTGCATGTTTTGCCGTTTTTTGTCAATTTTTCGACAGTTTTTCCCCGTTTTTGGAAGAAGCATTGAGTATTTATTGGAAGAATAACCTGTTTAAAGTACCATCTGGATCGAAAATTTTGTCATAAGTATTTCTATACGAAAAAGTGTTTGCAGAAAGAGAAAAATATCATTGTATGAACATAAACTTCTTCACTTCGTTCAGAATCTAAAAGAGAAAAGCCGGACATACGTCACACGACGGGTGGGATTCTCTTGACAGGTGTATTGAATTTAAAGAAACGATAAATTATTTCTTCAATAAAACGATTCTGAACGAGGAAATTTAATAATATAAAAAATAAATGAGAAAAAAAATGTCCAAAATTTTTTTTTCACATTTTCGAAATTTTCTTGCGCCAAAATCTTTCTCATATGATTTTTTTTCTATGTTTTAATTTTCATATAGTTCAGATCAATAAATGATGGTTTCCGAGTCGTTTTTGTCAAATTTTTTCAAAAATTAAAAAATAGAAAAAATTCAAAAAATGACCTCTTAAAAGTACAATCTAGAGGCAAAGCCGGTTTCAAAAAGTTACTGATCGAAACTTTTGGACAAGTATTTCCATACGAATAGTTGTACTTAGAAAAAAAAAAAAAAAAAAGAAAAATAAACATCATTGTAAGAACATTAACAATCTTCACTTCGTTCAGAATCTAAAAATTGAAAAATCCTATCCCTGAAATGGCATTATTCGTTCCACGCCGGGAACCTTTGGACGACAATTAATTTTGTGACAATTTTTTTTTTTACACGTTACCTTTGCAAAAACAAGGGTGCAACAAACGTTCGCTGCTCGCCCCCGAATGACAGATCTTGCAGAACACCGCGGACGATTTCTTCTCGAACAACGGTCGATCCGGTTCCGGTTTCGTTTGCGACTCTTTCTGCGTTATCGTTTCCGATTCGTCCGGTTTCGTTTGCGATAATTCTTCCGGCTTGCTCGTCGCGTCCGTCGCCGCTTCTGCGGGCACAGGACCGCTGCTGTCGGACAGTTCTAGTTCCGGTTTCGACATGGTGTAATACGGTGTAAAATTTTGACTTTATTGCACTACCTACAACTCGACGCGACGAGGAGAGCGTTTTGAATTTCGAAATTTTGTCGCGACCGCCACTCGCTTGACGACAAACAATAATAATCGTATGGTTTTCATTTCATTTACATACCAACGGTATAAATAACAATATCCACGACTTGTAAAACTAACATATGGTTTTATGTTTGTTATGATTCGTAGAAAAAAAAAACGAAGTAACGTATAAACGAGAAAGCCCGATATACAACGGGTATTCTTCTTTGATTCTTGTGGTGGGTATGTTGAAAATAACGACTATTATTGTTGTTCTATTTATATCGTTAGTTTCCTTCGCTCGGAATCGAATTTATTCATGAAGAAATGGTTTATCGTCTCTTCAAAATAATATGTCAGCACACCCACCAAGAGTATCTGATTCGAGGAACGAACAATACCCGTGGTGTGACGTATGTTCGGCTTTCTCGCTTATATATATTTTATTTATAGTAATTTTCCACTACTTTTTCAAATTTTATTTTATTTTTTTTTCAATCAAAATAGTATACAATTTTTAAGTATCCGTCCACGAAAAATGTCCTTCCTTCCTCCAAAATACTCGCCATGTAATTTTTCATCTATGTACCAAGTTTCATCATAAAGATAATCAGAGGAATATTTTTTTTTTTATGCGTTCAAGTGACTAATTTTATGTAAAACTAACGAATTCCGTCAAATTGCTAATGTAAAATTATAATAAAATTTGACTTAAGATTTTTCGAGATTTTTTCAATATCGTTAACGTAATACATAATATGAGTATTTTTGTATGAAATTTTCATGTCTCAATATCCAGACATTAAAATTTCATGAAATAAAATCTTATATAAACGAGACTATTGAAAAAAAAATGTTAATTCATAAAAACTCAAAATTGATATTTAAAACTATATAAAATGAAAATAAACCTTTTTTCAAAATTGTTAAGAAAATCTAAATAAACTCGTAACGAAAAAATAAAAAATAAAAATTGTATTTTTAGGCTTTGAGCTAAAAGCCAAAAGTGATTAATTTTTTTGAAAATATAATCAAATTGTGTTTTTGAATAATATAAAATAATAAAATATTATAATAATAATAATAATAATTTCAATATACATATAGAAGATAACAAATAGAATTTAGTTAATATTACATCCTAATTAAAGATATAATATTTACATAATTGAACATTCATACATAATGATTTTTACACATATATTCTCTTTTGAAAAATTATCCAAGTCTATTTGTCAACTGTAAATCCTCAGGTAACCTATAAAAAATCTACTGAATACTACGTAATATTTAATTAATTGATTTTTGTTCGTAACTTAATTTCGGTAGTTTAATACTCACCGATGACTTAATTGTTTTGATGTCAGTTGTCAAAATATTGTCCAATCGTGTATTGAAATAGTATGCCAAATAGTTTTAATTTATTCAAATGCTTTACACTTTACCCATTTTCGATTTTAATTGTTTGTTGTTCGCTGTTACGTTATCCGTTTTCCGATACCTATTGTCGTTCATTGTTTATTGTTTCGTGTCTGTTACCGTTTTCAATCGCTTTTTCAATCATTTAAAGTTGAAATCATAACGCTGTAAAAACTTTTTCGAATTTAGCACATATTTAGTACATATTATTTTGGAAAAACAGAAAAAAAAAAATCACTAAAATCACTAGAAAAAAATAACCAAAATTCCCACCCCAAAAAGCAATAAAAATCCAAAAATATTTAAATAAACGAACTTTGGTGAATTTTAAGTGATACAAATCGAATTTTCAGCTGACATAACTTAGTTTTAGACTGATAGAAAATGAACACATTTTCATGAGGACATTATAGTCTTGTTAATGGGGCAGTGATTATAATTCCTTAAAAATCCCCAAAAAATCACTGAATTAAAAAAAAATTAAAATGCCTTAAAAATCTTGAAAAATTAGCTAAAAATGTGAGTTAAAAATGTATTTATTTATTTATAACTATATATATATAAAAGCCGGATATTCTTCACATGATGGGCGTTCTTCGCACGTCGGGTGGGATTCTCTTGACGGGTGTGTTGAATTTTAAAGAAATGATTTATCATTTCTTGAATAAAACGATTCTGAACGAAGGAAGTTAAATAATATAAAAAATAAATGAGAAAAATTAAAAAATTAAAAAATGGCCTCTTTAAAGTACAATCTAGAGGCGGATTCGGTTTCAAAGAGTTGCTGATCGAAACTTTTCGACAAGTATTTCCATACGAAAAGTTGAACACAGAAAAAAACATAAAAAAACAAATAAACATCATTGTGAATAATTCACTTTGTTCAGAATCTAAAAACAAAAAATGACAGCTCTATAGTTATTAATTTAAAGACACGCGCGCAAATGCGTGCGTTTAACCGGGTTGCGCGGGTGGGATAGTAAGTACAAGTCACATCTGACGTTTTGAAATATCGAAAACCGATTGTTCGCAGAATCCCCGTAACGCAGACGGAGAGAATCTCGGCGGCGTAGAGTGGGGAGGGGGGTGGAAGGTAGTCGGAGTTTTTAGGGTCTAAAAGTTTTGCGCGGGGGGAATTTCAAACATTTCGCGCAAACCTACGCCGCGCCGTCCTCGTCGTCGGTCGCTTATAGTTCTCATAATTTACTTTATTTTATGAGGTCGGACACACAATAATGATTTAAAGAATGCCTCCGCGCACTTCATCGTCCTCATCGGCGGCGGGGGCGCTCTTTAACCACTTTGTCAATACCGGGATAAACTTTCGGCCGAACTTTTAAATATAATACAACAATACGACGGACTGCATGGGCACACGGAACACGCGACGGCGGCGGTCGTTACCATTAATATTATTATTTATTTAATAAATTATTCGACCGTATTCGACAAATTGGCAGAGTGGTTTTGGGGATGCGCGCCCACGCGCGTTCGCCATTGCGACGACGAATTGTATCGCACGACTATTTTCGGAACGAGGTAAATATTGTTATCACAACAAAACGGTTATAATAAAACAAAACAACGGCATAATAATATTAAATATATATTATATTGTAATAATAACGCGGAAGACAAACATACGAAGTGATAATGTTATAAATTATTATTTATACGTTTTCCCAGTGCATAATAATAATAATAATAGTAATTATCAAATTATCTCGACGTCTGTTTGTGTTGGTAAATCTGTGCCAAAGTGAATGCGTTCCCCCACCCCATCTCTTCTGTCCCGAAACGACGATAATTTATGCAAAACGATTCGAAAAATATTTAAA
The DNA here is from genome assembly GCA_025469315.1 of Stegophylla sp. TES_Ste_2020. NCBI lineage: Eukaryota > Metazoa > Arthropoda > Insecta > Hemiptera > Aphididae > Stegophylla > Stegophylla sp. TES_Ste_2020. Next base: position 7,800 of record JAIPRM010010410.1, read on the forward strand.
ACCCTCTCGCAGCGGAAACGTCCGGAAACCACCGTCTGATAGTAGTGAATTATTTTGCGCGATTTTGGTTCTTTGTAGTGATTATTACCGGGGCTGGGATATTAATGCCCTAAGAAATCTCAAAAAATTCTTTCGAAAAATGCGAAAATGACTTGAAAAAGTCAACTAAATTTTATTTTTAAGAGCCAAAAAATAAAAATTTTTAAAAAATATGCTACAAGTTTTAGATTCTGAACAAAACGAAGAAGCTATTACAATGGTGTTTATATTTTATTTTATTTTTTTATGCGCACAAGGTCTCGTGTATAAAAATACTTGTCCAAAAGTTTCGACCTTTTTGTGACTGGATTTATCTCTTGACGGTACCTTTTTAGAGGTAATTTTTTAAAATTCTCAATTGTTTTCTAAAAATTCGAGAAAAACTACACAAAAATTGACAAAAAAAAAACCAAGGAAATTATCTTTTGTTAATTAAAATTTTATGGAAACTAAAACGTAGATAGACAATAATATGAAAAATATTTTGGAGGAAGAAAATTTTGAAAATGTGAAAAAAAATGTTGGATATTTTTTTCTAACATCTTTTTTTCACATCAACATTTTTTGTTTTTAGGAAAACTGTCTTTTTATCTTTATTCACCGCGTCAAAAAAACAAATAAAAAGCCGGACATACTTCGTACGATGGGTGTTCTTCGCACGTCTGGTGGGATTCTCTTGACGGGTGTATTGAATTTTAGAGAAAAGATAAATCATTTCTTCGATAAAACGATTCTGAACGAAGAGAGTTAATAATATAAAAAATAAATGAGAAAAAAAAATGTTGGAAAAATGTCCAAAATTTTTTCTTCACATTTCCAAAATTTTCTTCTATCAAAATCAGACCTGTTTCAATTTAAAAATAATGTTCTGACATTTAAAATGAACTAGAATTTGTTTGCATCTATTTGCCCCTGTTAATTTCAGAGGCTTTTATATAAAATATTCACAAGCTCGCGCATGACAGACTGCTGATCACAGAAATAATAGCTCCATACTTACAATTCAGCCTATTATATTTATTAATAATCGTTATCACATCGTTATCACCGCGACTCAAGTACAGATGATTAAGTATATTTTATTATACATCGGTAATGTTCCTCTGTGAAGTGGAACCAATCTAATATGATGATTGTAATATTGTTGCATATATATATATATATATATATATATATATAAAAATTAAAATTTATGTTACACTAAATTTGTGTCACTCAAACTTTTACACTTTTACACAACAAATCATTGCAAAATTTGAGTTAAGCAGTCTTATAAACATATTATAATAGTTTGATGTAAAATATAACTATAAAAAAAAAAAAAAATGTAAAAATAGTATTCCCCCTACTGTCCTCTTAATTAAAAATTGTCAAATTAAAAATTGATACAAAATGTGCATCCTTAAAAATGATGGGATTGATGTATCGCATAATTTTAGAGTAATATTAATTTATGTAAGTTAGGAATGCATTTCATCTCACTGTAAAAGTATAACAAGATAATATATTTGGTAATTATGTGTGGGGAAACAACGATGACGATGTACGCGTTATCGATTTTTGGGCGCGTTCGGCGGAGTTCGTTTGAGATTAAATCTAAGTAGAAATTTGCATTTGAATAGATCGTTTTGAAACGTAAAAGTGATTAATAATCGTTCCTCGCGGTTTGTTGTTTGTTCGTTCGTCGGCTCGTTTTTTTTTTTTCCGAGGGCCGTTTGCGAGCAGTGAATTTTGACGGTAAATTCACTGACAAGAGAAATATTATGACGTCATCTCAATAATTATCGTTAACGCATCTAGTAGGTACTTAGCACGTCATGATGGTCTCGGGGAAAAAAAAACGTTTTTTTTTTCAAATTCGGATCCGATGTCTGCAATCGATTACTCGGTAAAAGTATTTTGTTAAAAAACGAGTAATATTTAGATGTAAATCGATTGTTTGAAATAAGAATCGAAAATGTATTTATTTTTTTTAAACTCACGTTTTATCGGTTATTTTCTGAAAAATGTATTCCCTAGAGCTCGTTTTCGATTTTCCCAATAGTATTTCAAAAAAATGTGGGAAAAAACCATCTAAACGATTGACAGAAACGCATTTAAAACACTTTGTTTCATTCGAATTTCATCAAAATTTTAAGTACGGACAGAAATTAATATAGAAAATATTTTCGTGAATTTTTTTTTTTTTTATCTGAAAATTTGAACACTTTTCTTCTCATCCGTTGATCGAAGAATACCAATGGTGCATGGTGGTATGTCCGGGTTTTTGGTTTCGTTGTTCAATGAATAAAATGATCAAAAGGAAGAAAAGACATTTGATTATTGCTATATGAGTCGTCAAAATTTAAAAAAAAAAAATATTAAAATGTGTCGTACCGTAAAATGTTCGGCCTAGCAATTTCGTTTTCAACGAAATATAATTTTAAAATTTGGGAAACGAAATTAATGGATGTGACATATAGACCTTGAGGTATTTATTTCAAAGAATTCAATGGTACACTTTACAATTTGTTACGGTTAAAAAAAAAAAATAAATAATAACATATTTTGGACATCCTTAGACATGTATTAAATTTTTAAAAGCAAAGAGATATTTATCCTAAAGAGTTTCATCACAAAAAAAGTATCGGTTACTAATATTTAGGGCTAGGGACTTATAGATCTAAAACGACTTAAAATATACATGTATTAATGCTCTAAAAATATACAAAAATGCTAAAATAATCTCTTATAAAACATTAATTTTATATTTTTTATTCTTTATTCTTTTCAAGCTTACATTTAAACGAATAAAAATATCAAATAATATTCAATCTCTTCAGTTATTCAGGGAAAAATTTTCCAATACTAAGAAAACTCAAATTAATTATTGAAAAATATGTTAAATATGCACTTAAAATTCAAATATAACCGAAATATGCACTTATATAGAAAAAAATAGCTAAATATGCAAATTAAAGAGAACTGCATACAACTCCTTGTGTTGTGTAAAACATTTTTATATTACTTAGTCATGTTTTGAATGATTTTTGAAAATCATGCTAACTCCTATAAGTCCCTAGCACTATACTAATATCCATTTAAAATCAAATTTTTCGTGATCCACTTATAGGTCGTGACCCACAATTTGGGAACGTCTGCCCGAGATTATCGTATTTTTTATACACTCTAATACAGTGATTCCCAAACTTTTTGACCGGTCGTTCCTATTTTTCGCGACAAATTCATCCACGATGTTTCCAATACAGAAACTAATTATTTAATAAATAATTCTAATTAATAACCAATTTTAATTATTTCGTTTAACGTTCATTTTTATTCTAAAAATACAAAATAAACAATAAAAACTATTACAAAAGAGAAAAACTGTACCACGAATAATGTAATCGTTCGACCTAAAACTAATTGATACATTTTATACTTAAATAAGACCGGATTCCGTACCCGTGAGAGTGATTGGGGAGATCAACTTTTAAAACGCATATTAAAAATGTTGAAGTCGTGTAAATTGTATCAATTCGATTGTCGGGACGATTGTTGACAAATTGACCCCCCCCAAAATTTCAGTCCCGGATCCGCCCCTGCCAATTCATGATATTTCAATAGATGAAAAATAATTTTTGAAAATTGGAAGTCATTTATTTTTTTGAGCAGGGACCACAGAGTCCTCGGAAAGGACTTCATGGTGCACAGTTTAGGTGATACCACTGCTCTAATAATTACGTCCAAAGATATTACAACTCGATTGTTAATGATAAGAGCCTGCGGACGTACACGTATCCTCAATAACAACGTATTATTATTATTACTATTTTCTATTTTGCCTGCACCCACCGAGAAAGGATCATCCCCAGAGGACAGGAATTCTATACTCTAATAATATAATATTGTTTTGCTCGCAGCCCTGTATAGTAACGTGCGCGTATAGTAACGGTTTTCCGGACACGACTATTGTTGGCGTCCACCCCCCCCCCTCCCCCCGGTGATGGTATTTCCAATAACGAACCCTCTGGAAAACTAAGGACACCGAATGCCTTTGTGGTGGTGGTGGTGGTCGGTCACGTTTCGGAAATTGTAAACTGCGCGCGCAAAACATATTGTTGCGACGGACGTCGACGCTTTAATAAATCCGAACGGACGTAATTTTCCGAGTAAAATCGAAATTCCGGCGCGAAAACAAAACGAAAAACGTTGTTATGATAAATGTATTTGGCAAGAAATTTTCACTTTGAAACTTATTTCACTTGAAACCACTTTGAAAATGTTCACTATTTCGGATTTGAAACTTTCGACCTTCTCAAAAAATTTCAACGAAATTTCGAAAAATAAATGTTATTTTAAATGTTGGCCACACCGTTAACAGGGTCTGATTTAGGCGAGTACCAAGGCGACTAGTCACCCGGCCTCAATTTTCAAAATACCTGATTGCATTGTAATTAAATTTATTATGTTTTATAAATCAATATCATTTTAAAATTCTGAATTTTGTTTTTAGGAACTTATGGTAAAAACAATAATTAAATATTTGGTATGTAGTAGAAGATTGAAAGTTTCACAAGTTAAAATGAGGATGGCAGCCTCTTGAAGATCTAAATCTCCGGCCCCAAAATCTATAAATCAGGCTCTGACCGTTAATGTTTAGATTCAGTTTTCAAAATTTAAGAGAAAATATCTTTATCTTACATAGAAAAATAACTGTATGTATTTATAAAAATATAAAAAAAAAAAAATTGGTAAACAACCTGTTGGCTGTTAAACATATTATTTATGGAGCACATCAAGAATACAAAATTGCATTATAGAAAAAACTTGCAAAATATGAGTCGCTTTCAAAGTTCGATATTTATCCCAAAGAAGGTCAAAATATTATCAGTATGTTATACACTATTGTTGCTAATAGGAAAAAATTTCAAGTAAATACGAAAATCTAATTATAAAAATTCTAATTAACAGCATATATTATTTTACCATTTTGATCTAAATTTTAAGTAGTTTTTCGTTTTGTTTTTAAAATTAAACATATATATATAATTTAAAAACAATTATTATTTCGTTAATTACCGGGCAAAACCTTTGATTGGTTTTACAACTAGGTATTAATTTTAATGTTCGAAAATAAATAGCATTTTTGACCATTTCGCTTCAATCAGAATATATATACATATATATATATATATATATTAATGACTTATTATGTACACAATTAAAAGTTTTGGGAAAAACAATTTAGGGGATGTGCATACTAAATATACTATACTTGCATCCCCTGCTAAATGTTTTTAGCCACGCCTATGTGAACTATATTGAAATATTTTATATAATACACTATGTCAGAAATATTACCATAATATTCTTCACTGATTATATTAAGTAAAAGGTATTTCCTTTATTTCTAACTGTGCTTGGAAAAGAAATATTTTTATTTTTAATCAAAATGAAATAAAATACCACAAAAAATTTCAAAAAAATAAATAAATTTCATAAAATTTTAGAAACCTACTTAAATTTTCGGTTCCAGGTCAAAAAATCTCCTCCGAAATATCTCTGGTCCAAGTATCTCTAAAAAATATATCTCTGGAAAAAATATCTCTAGAAAATACATTTCCAATCAATATACATTTTGAAAAGATTATATATATATTTTTTTTCATTAAAAATGTTTAATCTAAACAAATTGAAAATTATTCTAATACTTATATTACGTAATATATAATTTATAGTTTTTGAAAAAAAACTAAAAATTTGATTTTAGATTCTGAACGAAGTGTGTTTAACGAAGTTAGTGTTTTTACAATGATGTTTATTTTTTTTCTTTATTTTTTTTATCTGTGTACAACTTTTCGTATAGAAATACTTGTCCAAAAGTTTCGATCAATAACTTTTTGAAACCGGATTTGCCTCTAGATTGTACTTTAAAGAGGTCATTTTTTGAATATCTCAACTCTTCAATGTTTTTTTTTTTAAAAA
>JAIPRM010010412.1:0-13803 GCA_025469315.1 Stegophylla sp. TES_Ste_2020
ATGCCGGTAACTGCAAATTTTGCCGTTTTTCGTTAATTTTTCGACATATTTTCACCGCGCTTGGAAAAAGTATTGAGAAATTGGAAAAATGACCTCTCTAAAGTACCATCTGGGTATGATTCCGGTTGTTTAGAGATATTGATCGAAACTTTTGGTCCAGTATTTCTATACGAAAAAGTGTTTACAGAAAGAGAAAAAATAAAAAAAAAAATAAAAAAAAAAAATAAACATCATTGTAAAATCATAAGCTTCTTCACTTCGTTCGGAATCTAAAAGTTAAATTATTCGAAACGGAATTTATTGATTTTTTTTTTTTTAGTTATTTAAATCTGTCATTTATTTTATCATCTTTAACTATATTATTTAAATTAATTACTATAATACCTATTTTAAAAGGTATTTAAATGTTTTTAAAGCAAGTAATAAAAATAATGATAATAAAATAAGCTATTATACACAGTATGTTTAGAATATAATTTATTATAATTAAATAAATATTTAGATATACAGTAAAATATACTGAATTGAAAATTTTAAATAGTCAAATTTTTTTCTTAATTAAATATAAAATAATAAACACCAAACACTACACTATTTTTATTTATTTTTTTTCATTAATTGCAAACTGCATAGATATATAAAATATATTTGCGACCAGCTGTTAAAACTGACTAGAAACTCAAAACAAAAAACATAACATTGAATCTAAAATAAAATAAAAAATCCAAAATCTAAATACTTTATGAATTGATTTTTAAAATCCAAAGAATTTGAAATCATGTCCAGCTCTGGTTATACACAATAAAATTGTATAAATAATAAAATTAAAATTTGAAAAGAAAATTTCAATTCAATTACGTATGGTGTGAGAAGCACTTAACTATTTGTTAAAGGAAAGTGAATGCCCGTGAAGATGGCCCACCCATTTTCTCTTAAATAAATCTAACCCATATCAACATTTAGCTAATTATTAGCAAGAATTAGCTAGTAAGGTTTTAAAATTTGCAAGTCATTATTTTCAAGTATGGAAAGAAAATAAAGATAGGTGGGACATCTTCTTATAGCCCACCTTTTTTCACCCACATGCTTGGAATTGATGTCGTTCGATTCCTCATAATTAGCAAGTATTAGCAAGTGTATAAAAAAAATTTGCAAGTACACCCTAAGGCATTGGTTCCCAACCTTTTTTATTATATTCCCCCCTTGTAATTTTTCAAAAACTTCACTCCCCCCTTGTATATTTTCAAAATTCATATACCCCTTAAAACATAATTTTAAAATATATTTATTTATTTATTTATATTTTGATCACTCAAAAAAACTATATAAGTATACGTATATTTATACAACTAATGAATTTTTATTTTCATTATTTTACAAAAATTAAATATTTAGTTAACCTGCTAACTCATAATATTAAACATAATAACAAATTATTAAATATAAAAACAAAAATAATAACATAAAGTATAAATATTAATGAAATAACTGAAGCAGGTTTAAAATTGATTTTTTTAACAAAATTACCAAAAAAAATGCTCATTATTTATTCATCTCAGAATTCCCCCCTGTGCAGTATCTTAATTACCCCCTTGGGGGGAATTCCCCACCGGTTGGGAACCACTGCCCTAAGGCCTGTACGAAATTTTCTAGATTGGTGGGCCAGCCCACCTTTTTTCACCCACAGGTTCGGAATCGATGTCGTTCGATTCTTCATAATTAGCAAGTATTAGCAAGTGTATAAAAAAAATTTGCAAGTACACTCTAAGGCAGGGGTCTTCAACCCACGGCCTACGGGCCACATGCGGCCCGCCTTGTCTTTATTTGCGGCCCGCGATCACCTTTTAAGTTTATTGCATATTTTTTCTATGTTGATACAATTAGAATGACTATGCTAACGAAAAAATTGGGAGATATGCGACGCGGAGTCGCCCAAACACCCGGTAAACTAACTTACACTTGTATACGCAGCAATTTTGTTTTTTTGGGGGAATGTAGTGTAAAAATTTTAAAACTAGGCTTGTGAATTCGTGTAAATTGCGTGCTAAATATCTTCACAGTTTGTTTATTGATTTTCCATTGAGAGGAGGAGGGGGCTAGCCAAATGTACTCGAATATCACTATATACTATAGAAATAATTAGGTATAGCTATCATATTATGAAACTTTTATTATACTAATAATCTTATACACTGCGTTCAAAGCGTAACGATTTTCAATTTATATTCTATTAACAGTTCATATTTTATTGTATTTTATGTTTTTTTTTTTTTTAAATTTATTAATCTAACTTATATGCTATCTTTTTTTTATCCATTCCATTGTAACAGTTTTATGTTTGATTTTTACACTGTGTCATATAGGCAACCCGATAGACGGGCTGTTCACTTTGAATAAAGTTGTTTCTCTCTCAAAAGAAAACAGTAAAAAAATTCTTCAGAGCTTCAAAATTCTATATACGTTTGTGCGGCCCGCGAGATTTTCGTGAAAAAAAATAATGACCCTCTGCCCAAAAAGGTTGAAGACTCCTGCTCTAAGGCCTGTACGAATTTTTCTAGATTGGTGGGCCAGCCCACCTTTTTCAACCCACACGCTTGGAATCGATATCGTTCGATCCCTCATAATTAGCAAGTGTTTAAAAAAAATTTGCAAGTACACCCTACGGCCTGTACAAATTTTTCTGGATTGGTAGGCCAGCCCACCTTTTTTCACCCACACGCTCGGAATCGATGTCATTCAATTCCTCATAATTAACAAGTATTTAGTTCTTCTAAAAAAAAATATCTGTTTAATTTAATCAATATTTGACATACATTATTGTATGTGGTGTGATTAAAGTATTTTTACTAGATACATTTTTTACTCTTTTTTCCAAATCATTGTGTTGTTCCCAGGAGCCAGACAAACGTAAGACATAATGTTAAATAATGACCTGGCACATGAGCGATTGCAGCAGTTAGTATGAACCTAAAATATATAATTTTATGATATTCGCTTGGAACTTAAATTGCATATTTCATTATCTATTTTTAGTGAAGTATTTAAATGAAACTTACTCATTATTTTCAAAATTCAATTTATTGGGCAGTTCTTGGAGGTAGCATTGAAAAACTTTTGAAGGACAGAATGATTCTACGACTATGAATATATGATTTTTTAGGAAACAAACTGATGTTGTTTTTCCAGCACAAGAGTCCATTCTACATTTTCCTTGTTTCGGATTTGTATAAATCCTTAGAATATCTTGAAGTGATTGTATTCCTTCTACACTTAATTTTCTTTCATTAACTGTTAATATTATCATGGGTGAAGATCTGGATGTTTAGATTCTTGGGCAAGTTTCGGGCAACAGAGTGCTCGAGTATAGATAGTATAAAATATATAAATTTTAATTTTAAAAATAGCTAAATTAAATAAATCATAAACATTAGTTAAAAGATTAGTAGGTACTTACATAACATTAAATATAACAAAAAATAATAGTTATAATATAAGATATCTTACCTTTAAATTTTCCATTATAAAAAAATATGATAAACAATCAATTATTCAAAAAATGAATACACACAAGGTACAAATTTAATCATATACGGCACGCTTGCTTGTGAACAGTACCAAGACTTCACCACAAGTGATGAAAAAAAATCAGAATTGAAGAAATTAATTATTTGAGTTATCTATTTTATTAGAACGCAATTCAAAGTATTTTTGTGTGTCCAAAATTACTGATTCACAAATAAAACAGATAGTAGAGACGTACATTCAACACATTAAAAATTAAACTCTATGTACAGCTGCAACTATTAAGGAATACTGCGATAGTTATTTTTGTAATAAATAATAAATATATAAACAAAATAATTTATACATATTTATAAAAAACACATACAGACTACAAGAGCACCGAATGCTAAATACAATTACCATAAGATAAGATTTGTAGCATTTTAATGTACGGAAAAATCAATCGCTCATGATTCCTGGTGAGTGGTGACAACAATAATTGAGATTGTTTATAACATCTATATTATTATGTACTTATAAGTTACTTCCATTATTAAAACCATCTTAATATTAGTTATTAAACATTAAAGTATTATAGTAGAAATTCAATTAAAAATAAGCGTCCCATTATATTCTTCTTCATTTATTCCTCATAATTATTTGAAAAAGAAGATATTATTAAAACATAATATTATATATTTTCCTTAATTAATAAAGGCACTCGGCTCACCTGGCTCAAGCCAAAGTCATACGTCATGGTAGTTGAAAATTTTAAATATTATTACACATTTGATTTAAAATGTGTGTGTGTGGGTGAAAAAAGGTGGGCTAGCCCACTAATCTAGAAAAATTCGTACAGGCCTGTACTTGGGTGTACTTGCAAATTTTTTTTATACACTTGCTAATACTTGCTAATTATAAGGAATCGAACGACATCGATTCCGAGCGTGTGAGTGAAAAAAGGTGAGCTGGCCCACCAATCTAGAAAAATTCGTACAGGTCGTAGGGTGTACTTGCAAATTTTTTTTATACACTTGCTAATACTTGCTAATTAAGAGGAATCGAACGACATCGATTCCGAGCGTGTGGGTGAAAAAAGGTGGGCTACAACAAGTTTGCCCACCTATCTTTATTTTCTATTCATATTTGAAAATAATGACTTGCAAATTTTAAAACCTTACTTGCTAATTCTTGCTAATAATTTGCTTAATGTTGATATGGGTTAGATTTATTTAATAGAAAATGGGTGGGCCATCTTCACGGTCATGGAAAGTGAAGGTGCTTATTTGAAATCTGGGGGTTGCGCACTCTCACCCATATGTGGTTCTATGATTTAGACCATAGAAATTAGAAAAAAATTAATTTAAATTTATTAAATTAAGTTAAATTTCTATTTAGAATGTTCTAATATTTTTTTAATATATACCTACCTACGTTGTCTGCAATAAATACTAGTACCTACTAAATATTTAAATATATGTAATACAGTAATTTCATAATTTTGTATTAGGTACAGAAAATATTTTACTATATCTAGATACAATAGGTTAACTTCATTTTGGTGAGAAGTTGTGTCAGTTCCTATATTTGTTTTTAATTATAAATGTTAATTTAATCTTTTTAAATGATCAAAAAATACATAATGAAAAATGAAAAACTCACTGTTTTAGAAATTGTGAATTATATAGGTAAATTCCCAACATGTATTAACCTACCGTCATGACCATAAAACTCTTATTTCATTTCATTCAAAATTCAGTCTACACTGTTGGACATGTTTAGTCATAGAGACTGACCTAGAGTTGAGAAATTAGATGTTTTTTATAAAAACTATAATAACAAGAAAAAAAAAGTTTATCAAGAAATTCAAACAAACAATAGTAGTAAGTTGTTAAATTATTGGTACCTATATACTATATCCTGTGTCCTGTTTAGGTACTGAATAACCTTTTATCTCTTATGAAAAGTCAATGACACATAAAAATAAAACTGGAAATAAAGATACCATTCAATAATAGAATTAATTCATACAGTATTTTGCTCTAGTATTTAAAAAAATAATTTGTTGAGATATTTGAAAATGTTAAGATATTAATTCTAATTTATCATAGTCGGAATAATTTAAATAAATTTAATAACTGAAATCAATGCAGTTTCGTTGTGTATAAAAAATTTTGTTTTAAATAAATGTTTAAAACATGATATAACTAATATAGGTATACAATGCATGTATGTAATTTAATAGGAAACATATAAAATACTGTAGGTACATATTATAATAATGTATCAAAATATATAATATAATGTGTTTGAAATTCTTATCGTATACCTAGTTACTTATGAATATCAAAAACATTTATTTATGTTACTTTTAAATAGGTCATTTAACCTATTTGAGTAGGATCTACCATTTAGTTAATTAACAGCTTCTGAAGCATTTACGACCCACAATGCATTTAAGGACCAAGTTTTTGGCTAACACTCGCAGGATAAAGAATACTACTGAATAATTTGATTTGGGAACCATAATATCATCATGGCAAATTCTTCTGTATTGTTCATATTCTAGAGCAGCATATGAATTGAGACAGCGAAATTAGGCTTTAAAGATGAACTAATCTGATGCTGAACCAGACAACAGTATTACTGCAGATCCAGTTCCAGTACCGCATTACATCGCCGACGTTGTTGAACCTAGGATTATTGAAAATCATGATCAGCAATTAAATGATGCACCAGTTTGACCACAAATAATAAACCCACCAAATTCTACTAATGAACCTACAATAGTGGAAAATAGAAACACGTGTATGACATGCATGGTAGTTGTCTATTGCTGAGAGTGCACAACAATATATATTGCTACCATATAATAATTTATGGGTGTGTGACATATGTGACAAAAGTTGAAACAAGGCAATACTGTATGTCCAATGTGTAGAGAGGAAAATGTTACTTTCCAACGTGTGTTTTTTCTTAAATAAAAAATAAATATATTATGTTACATTTTAATTATTATTTAAAAAATAGAATAATGATAACTTACATTGAAAACTGATGTTCATAAATTATAAAATAGTGCATCTCTCCATAAAATAAATATTAGGTAATACATTGTACTTTGTGCTCTATCCATTTTCACATTTCCTAAGTTATTTAATAATGGTTTAGTATTTTCTAAAAAATAGTATAGTATAAAGTTATTGAAAAAATAAAATAATATAAATATAATAAGCATTCATTAATTTAATTAATAATTAGATACCCAATATGTAATAAAAATGTAGGTGTAACTTGAAGAATCTATAATAGTTAATAAATTTGGTTTATTATGACCTGTTTTGATTTTAAAAATCCCTAATAGGAAGTGTTAAGCCAAAATATGAATTGCTGGATACTTCCTATTCATTTTGATTTGTACAATCGAATCCCACCAAGAATAACCAAATGTATAATTATTACTTATTTCATTTTTAAATGTGTTAACAACCACAATGTAAGGAAATATTAATAAAAACATATATTTATTATACGTATTGTGTATACTTATGAAAATCAGCCAAACAAGAATTATTTTAATGTTAAGAATTAAAAATAAGTTCAAATCCATATAGATGTACCTATCCGTAATAGATGTACCTATCCGTCTATTACTAATACTTAAGTCTAGTATATAACTATTGAACTAGAACTCAAAAAAAAAAAAAAATTACTGCACGTGCACCAAATCAACTAACCAATTCCCACTAAAATCAGGGGTCTTGCTTTTCTACGTCAGAGGTCACCAAACAGACAGTCGTTTTAGAAATTATGGTCGATCATAATGAATACATCTCATGGCTACTGAATCTACCAAATTCTCGATGCCTCATTTTTGGCTTTAACATACCACTGATCAATTTTTACAAATTTATGAAGATTCCATTTTAAATATAGGTACCTATATAGTTCTTTAATGATAAACCAACATTTTCATAACATAAAAAACCACATCCAAATTTCTCACTTTCAACTTCTCATAAGACAATAGAATACATATAGGTAACATTAAATGATTAATTCTTACAATGTTATGATTACTATAATTTATAAACGATACATTATTTTGCAGTGGCCACACAACAATAATAAATAATATATATAGTCAGTTATCAATGATATAAAATATAAACCATAACAAAATAGTCAATTTGTCATGGTACCCTATAAACCATTGATTGAAAGTATATATTATAATATTATCAATATTATTATATTTTATGAAGTAATTCGATATTATGTATGAAGGGTGGATTAACAAAGAGAATTATTGCTAAAATTTCAATTTTTCAGAAATCTAGAAAAACTACTATGCATATAGAAGTGAAACTATTAATGTTTAGTTATAACTATTAATGTTATAGTACCTATACTATTTTTAAGCGTAGATTAATAAAAAAATTTTGACACTCAAAAAATACAAATTTGATTTTTACAATGATTTTGGGGTATTAAAATTTTTGAAACAGGTCAAAAAGAACTGCTGGTAATACCACAATTTGACCTAAACAAACTACTAATTTTACATTGAGAAAACCAGTCAATTTTATTAATTGGTTTAATCTAGTCATTTAAATGAAAATTTAATTAATAAAATAAAAAATGGAAATTTACAATTGTCTTGATTTTATGTGTATTATTAAATTTTACATGATATACATATTTTAAGTTGTGTTGAAGCATTATACAACACAGTAGCTAGTAGGTACATAATGTAAAAACCCTAAATAAGTAGTATCTTGGTCATAACCTTTATATTTTTTCGGTATTGTAAATTTTTTTTTTAAATTAACATTTCAGAAAAAAAATAATCTTGGCCCATTTTGATTCTGGAATAAATATACGTAGTTTAAAATTCTGATTCCATAAAAAAAGTTTCATTTATTTTAAATGGGGCAAAATTGATGTTTTCCATAAAATGATAAAGAACCTCAAATTTATAGGTTAAAAAAAATTTCGAAAATTACAAAATAATTTACGAATAATACAGTACTAAATGAAGAGAAATATATAATATTAATCATTAATTTTTTCATAGAAATCTGAAGAGGTCAGGCATATTGGCCACGCGATTTGACGCAGAATGCTCCACATATTTTTAAATCTTATTAAAAGCATCTAATCGTCTTTTATACAGATTTCGTAGTTGCATTTAATATTAAACCGAAGTTATTTTGTACTTTAATTGGCAAATAATTGTTGCATTTCCATATGATTTTTTTTTAAATATAATTATTAGTTAATCATCTATTTCTCCACTTTCGAGTCTCTTTGATTTTGGTTTAGAAAATGTTTTTTTTTCGTGTTAAATATATTAATAATTAATATAAATAAAATTATAATCCAATAAAAAGTAATAAATAGTTTAAACAAAGCTGAAAAGAGTATGTAAGAGTTTTCATTCACAGTAAAGTTGTCTATGCTTGCATAATTATTATCAGTTATTTGCACTTTTCAAAATATTTTTAGTTATATAACATTTGTTGACAAAATAACACTTACCACTTACCATTTAAAATGTTTAATAATGATGAACTGAAACTTTTTGTTAACCTAACTTAACCAAACATCACAAATCATGGTCAAATATCATAGGCACACGCCTATGATCTTATTATAAACATAGAAGGTAAATAGTATAGGAAGAAATAATGAAGATTTATACTTGAAGAAATTGTGTATGTATATTGTAATTACTACTTAAGTTTCAGTTTACACATCCGGTTGTACAGGATAATTATATAGAAAATAAATATAAATTGTTTACACAGTAAAAAAATTCCATGTATATAAAAAATAATAAAACAAGAAATATAAAACATAAAATATTGTATAAATAAAAATATAAAAGCTGGTGTAAAAATGTAAATATAATAATTTAAAAGGTATTTAAATTGTAGTTGGTAGCTTTTAACAGGCAAGGCCGGGTCACCTGTGACCAGAGTGTATTTTAACGTAGTACAAACTTGAATATATTATTAAAAACCGTTTATTATTCTGCTATACCCAATCACTAATGTCCCCATTATCGGCCCAAAAAGATATTTTTTAAAAGACAATTTTTTATATAATTTTTGTTAATTTTTTAATTTACCTTTCAAATATTAAATGAATTTTATATCTACAGACAAAAATTTATAAATAAAAAAAGTATTAAATAATAATTAAAATCTATTTAGTCACCCGTGACCAGATTTGTCTGTTTTGGTAAAACCATAGCCTTGCCTGTGAATGGTTAAGTAACTTTTTTGATTAGTAGAAGTTGATATATGTGTAAAAGTATAAAGTTAGATGTATCAATAAATTGTACATAATGACACTCATTTAATTATGCAATTAATATTAATTTATATATAAACCGGAATAACGTTGTATATATTGATATTAGTTTTAACATGTATTATTGTTAATCTATTTAAAAATATTATACAGATTTCCAGAAAATACATTAATTTTAAATATTCAATTATTATATTAATAATAATAATAATAAATAATAATTTTTTCAATTAAAAGTAGTTTTACGTTATAATTTATATAGGTAGTATAAGTATTGTATTTCTCGAGTCAAGTGGTACCTTGAATTTTCTCATCATTATAATTAATTCTGTATTATTACCAATTTTATGACAATAATATTTTAATATTATGTTTTTG
This sequence comes from Stegophylla sp. TES_Ste_2020, assembly GCA_025469315.1. Lineage (NCBI taxonomy): Eukaryota > Metazoa > Arthropoda > Insecta > Hemiptera > Aphididae > Stegophylla > Stegophylla sp. TES_Ste_2020. The sequence goes on from JAIPRM010010412.1 coordinate 10,201, forward strand.
TATACATAGAATATAGATATAATATTATAGTATTATTTTTAAATATATTTTTGATTAATTTTTTCTATGTTAAAATATACAACTATTATTCACACAAAAAGTATTATTACTACTTAATAGTTAGTACCTAACTATTATTCACACACTAAGCATATGAAATAATTTATAATTATTACAGTAATAATTATGTTTAATTCACAGTACATAAGAGTTAAAAGACATTAATTTTAAATATTAAATTATTATTAAATATTTAATACACTTTTTCAATTAAAAATAATTTCACATTATAATTTATATTGTAAAAGTATTGTATTTCCTGAGTTAAGTGGTGACTAGACATTCGGGTAAACCTTTCTCATTATAATAATTAAGTTTGTATTTATACCAATTTTATAATAATAATATTTTGAAATTATGTTTTTGTATATATAGAAATAATATAGCATTATTTTTAAATATTTTTTAGATTCATTTTTTTTCTATGTTAAAATATAAGACTACTATCCACACTAAAAGTACTTTAAAACTCTAAGCATACGAAATAATTTATAATTAAAACAGTAATAATTGTATTTAATTCACAGTATATAAGGGTTAAGATATTTATTTTAAATATTAAATTATTATAATATATATAATATTTTTTTCAATTAAAAGTAGTTTCATATTATAATTTATATAGTAGAAATAAGTATTGTTGTATTTCCGATTTAAGTGGCACCTAGTCACCTAGACATTCGGGTATAACTTTCTCATTATTATAATCAAGTTATTTTTAATACCAATTATATAACAATAATATTATTATAACATTGTGTTTTTGAATATTTAGATATAATTTTATAGTATTATTTTTAAATATATTTTAGATTCATTTTTTTTTTCATGTTAAAATATACAACTATTATTTACACAGAATACAGAAAGTATTTTAAACACAAAACATATGAAATAATTTATAATTATAACAGCAATAATTATATTTAATTCACAGTACATAAATGTTAAGACATTTATTAAATGTATTAAGTATAACGTTATTGTTGCATAAAACATTATTTTATTATTAGTATTTATTTATATTAACATTATTAACACACATATAAATTTTATCTTATTATTATTAGTTTTTATTTTTAGTAACTAGTAAAAGTAGAGTAAAAAGTAACTTTTAAGCAAGACTGGGAAAGTAAATGATAATTTTTATCTCAACTAAATTAAGTGAACCAATTTTTTATTGAATAAAGTTAACATAGTTAATGTAACAGATGTTTCATATACATCAATAATTAAGTTAAAAGTTAAATCAACTCATTTTCACTAACTTCATTTCAATTACCTAAAATTTTCAATTGAATCAATCTTTTATATAAAAATTGATAAAAAAAAAATGTGGTAGTTAAATATCGCAATTGTTCAATCTTGACTAGGAATAAGTAAAATGTAAAAAAGAAAAAAAAAATCAACTGACTATCTTTAACAGAATATTGCAAATGGAGGTATCCAGATAACGAGGCTTTACTTAATAAAAAATCTAAATGATTATGGGAATAAACAATATTTTTTCAAAGAACCTAAACTGTCTACTAATAAGCAACCTAAATATAGTAAATAGATGTTCGAATTGTCCGAAATATATTAGTATCATTAATTAAAAAATATTTATTTAAAAGATTAATTAACTCGTGTTAGATGTTAGATTAAGTTAGTTGATTATTCATATTTCTAGACGTACTATTAAAAACCAAGGAAAACTGATCTTGCAATTTTGTTAAAAAACAATTATCTCATAAAAACACATTATTGAATGTAATGATAAATAATAAAAACAATGGTTTTTGAAATAATATTGAAATATATACCTATCTGCTTAATATTAAATAATCAAAATTGTTGGTGATAATATATTCAAAATTAATTATTAGGTATATTTTCTAAATACTGGATTTTTACATGTCTGCTCCTGAAGTTGGTTCAATGAGATAGTATTTCCATAACCCCACAGACTTCGCAACCTATATATGAATGCAATAATTTCATCGTCTTCCAAAATACCTATACCTATTATTTTATATATTTTATTCATAGCATTTCTTTCATTTTCCGTATTAACTTGGGACCCACGATTGTAATTATCAGTTGAACGTTGCCCTCCTTTATATAAATTGTGATTCGCATTATTCAAAACGACACGAAACTGTGGTTTATTTCGAATTTTCTTTTTTTTAATTTCTTTCTTATTAACTCGGAGCACACGATTGATATTGCCAATCGAATTTTGCTCTTCATCATCTGAGATGAGTTCTCCGTCAGAAGAAGAATCTATGGTTATGACATCAGTTTGTTCATTTCTTTTATTAGCCTCGCCGATATGGGACACTATGTTGTTTTTATAAATCGAATATTGTTCTTTATTACCTAAACTGTATTCGTCATCAGAAGAATCAATGCAAATAACATCACTTTGTTGTTTATTTCGTTTCTCAAAAATGTTTCTCGATACGTTTAGTGAATTTTGTTGCCTTTCTTCAAATTGTACATATGCATAATTGCCACGTGATCCTTGTCTAAATTTTTGCCAATGCTCTCCATAAGTTACTTCGCGTTCCCATGATTTTTTTTGTCCTTCGAATCGATTCTTATGATCACGTCTGGCACTAAGTGAATAATTGTCCATACTATTACCTAAAACATTAATAAAATATAATATTTAAGGTAATCAATTATTTACTATACAGGTTAAATATTTTATTTTTATACCTAGGATAAGTTCCGACTCTTTGTGCGAAAATTTTCGTCTAGAACCACATTTTACACAATGACTAGATCTTTTATGACTTCTCTTTTTATGGCTTCTTCCACTATAATTACCATCATCCATATTTGGCAGCAGTCTTAGACTATCTAAATTAATTCAAACAAATCATAATTAAAATGTTTATATATTTATTCACATGATCCTAATTCCTAATTTAATAAAATATAAGATAAATGAAGGCACCCAAAGGCATACTCAGAGGTGTGCTCAAAATTTTTCTATGGGAAGGGTTGACTTAATTTTTTTTAATAGATCCATTTAATCATATATAGACATGAAGAGTTGTTAAGGGGAGGGGTCAATAGGAACAGTTTCCCCAGGTGCAAATATTTTAGGGTCTTCTGAAATCAAAACGAAAGAACACATTTATCGTAGTCTACTTTAGAATAATTTAAAATTGGGTATTGAAAAAGATAAACATTTCTACCTTTTTTCCAGTGTTCTTATTAGTTTCGTGTACCTAAATCTGAGAATATCGTTATGTAAATTAATTATTTTATCGTAGACTTAAACTCTACCAGTGTGAGTCTATCTAGAATAGTGCTGATTTTAATAACATTTATAAAAAGTATGCTATTTTTTTTTTTTTTTAATAACTGCAAATTTGTACTATTTTTAGATTCTGAACGTAGTGAAGAAGCTTATGTTTTTACAATGAAGTTTATTTTTTTTTTTCTTCTCTATAAACACTTTTTCGTATAGAACCACTGGTCCAAAAGTTTCGATCAGTAACTTTATAGATCCAAAATCGGATCTAGTTGGTACTTTAGAGAGGTCATTTT
>JAIPRM010010413.1:0-13803 GCA_025469315.1 Stegophylla sp. TES_Ste_2020
TTCGTTCAGAATCGTTTTACTGAAGAAATGATTTATCGTTTCTTTAAAATATAATACGCCCGTCAAGAGAATACCACCTGTCGTGCGAAGTACACCCATCGTGCGAAGTATGTCCGCTTTTTTTACTTTTTTCATTTAATAGTGAAATGTAAAACTAACCGAAATTTTTTTTTTTTTTTTTTTGTCATCGTAGCAAACTGCTTACTTTTCAAGTTAAATTTTCTTAAATATACATCTAATTGAAGAAATGATTTATCATTTCTTTAAAATTCAATACACCTACAAAAGTATACCTCTCGAGGAGTGAAGAAAACCCATTCTTTTTCATTTTTATTTGCCTTCTGGAAACACCTATTTTGTATAGAAATGCTCGTCCAAAAGTTTAATACTGCCGTGACTTTTTATATCAAAAGTCACTCGTACTTTGAGGTCCCGCGGTCGTTGGTAAGTTCACTATTTTTGATTATTATCAGTATAACTGTTATATTTTTCATCCCTCCCCCCACCCACAAACTTTGTGTTGTTTATAAATTCCCAATCAGTGGCGCACATCAAGGGGTTCAGGAGTATCGATTGACATCCCCATGAAAAGTTTGATTAGTTGGACTTGGAACTTATTTTTTATATCCATATTGTTTATTATTTATAGCATCTTAAAACAAATTTTATAATAAAAACAAAATTTTTATCATTTTCATACTCAAATTTTATAGGTGAAATGGGTGATTTCCTAAGAATTTATATTTTCGACACTCCTGTGAAAATTTTACCGTGCGCCACTGTTCCTAATACGCCACACCGAAAACAGAACACCCGTCACTTTGTGCACCAAAATTATATTATTTAATAGGTACACGCGGAGGATTTAATAACGATAACGAACGGGAGTGGAAACACGAGTGATGCCCTGGAGGCGGTGGACGTCGAGTAAGAACATTAAAATGTAAAAAAAAAAAAAAGTAAAAATTAACAATAATTATGTTAGGAATAAAAAAGTACGCGATAATTACACGGTAAATTTAATTAAAACTACGACAACGACGACGATGACGACGTGGCGTACTACAATCTCATCGCGCGTCCGTCGTATTTTTTTTAAAACAACATATATTACGTACGTCATTATTATCATTATTATTATTATTATTATTATATTGTTACTATGCACGCGTACTAAGCATACGTGTTGCGCACATTTTGGGGGCACGGTGATTATATTAACGATAATTATGGTAAATTTAATTAAACCGTATACACGATAACCCGCACCACAATCTCTCACGCCGATATTAAACTTTGTTCTTTTTTCTTATTTTTATTTATTTTTTTTTTCTTATTATTCCATTATTTTAATCGACTTTATACATCTGAGTTGTACGTATACGTAAAACATTTTCAAACAAAACGTATTAACGCTTACGACGTGTACGCGGAAATAACGTTTTACACTCAACAATACACACACGGGCCGCACCGTTTTCCTCCGAAAATCAGATTCCATTCTCCTCTAAAAAAATAAAAAATAAAGTCCTTTTTCCTCCACGAATAAAATACTATTCTCTTCCAGTTTTCATATTCCTCCAAATCAGTGGCGCAACCAGGATTTTTTCAAGGGGAGGGTCCATACTTATTTGATCATAGACATTTCAGCAAAAAGAAGAAACCTAGGTGTTTATAGGTACTAACCTATAAACACCTCTATAAACTTCGACTGTTGTAACAGAAAGAGTAATTAATATTTGTTATAATTCAAAAAGATTTGGAAATAAATCAGGATTATACAGTGGTTATTTATATCAATAGGGTAGTATTTATTTGTTCTATATTAATGTCGTCCAAATAACGATCCATAAAATTACTAATTATTTTACTCAATCAAAATCGTCAACATCAGTAGAATAAAATTCAAAGAGTTCTTTTAATTTTGACTTTCATCGTCAGATTACGTATAAAAAAATCTCAAAAATACCCGAAAATAACCTTCATTAATATTTAGTTTTCCAAAATCACGATAACTAGAGTTATAAAATTTTGTAGTTCTAAAAAATTATGAAAAAAATAATTAAAATGAAGCAATAAAGCACCAAAAATCTTACAAAAGAATACAAAAAGTACAAAAATAACAAAATAAAATAGAGTGAATTTTGTTGTAACGTACGTAGCATAAATCGAATTCATATCTGACTTATATTCGTTTTAGACCAATAAAAAAAGAAAGCAAATTCTTAATCATACTTTTAATATTTTAATACAGAAACCATTACAAAATTATTATTCATATAACTAATAACAGTTTTTATAAGCATATTTTATGAAAATACATAATCTTAAATATGGTCCAAGGGAGGGGCCGGATCCGGGATCCACCCCCCTGGTTGCGTCACTGCTCCAAATATTATTTTTCTACGGTTATATTAGACAAACATTTTAAATAACTGTGTATGATATACTTTCATTGACGTAACGACGATGGGACACCCCCCCCCTCTGTATTCCGCTTCGAACAATATATATATATATATATATATTGTAAAATCAGGAGTATTCAAACCCCAAAAAAGTCCAAAGATTATATGGCAAATAAACGCCGGGAAGCTAACGATAAGGCAATAATAAAATTGAAAAAAAGAGAAATTAACTAGGTAACTATTGAAATTCAAACTGATCTGTGTATAAATATTATAAAAACTGCATTTGCTCTTTTGTTTTCTGGTTTGCATTTTTCGAGAAAATGTCAAATAATCACAAAAATATTTTGTATTTAATTTTTATATATCTTTCTATAATTCAATTTAGGTACCTATATTAACGACTTATTATTTATAAAACATTTAGTTTCTTTACACCTTTTTAAATTTTATATAATTCTACAATTAGATATATTCTATATGTATATTGACAATATATTATTATTTACAAAACTTCTCATTTTTCATTTTAAATTTTTGTATAAATATTTACCTATGATTTTCTAAATTCACTGTATTTACTATAAATTCATAATATAGTCTAATAGAATAAAAATAAAAACATGATAATTATAAATTAATAACATAATATTGATTTGTGTTCATAAACTATTTACTTTCATTCTTTCTCTTTTATCACATTTATATGATATTAAAATAAATTTATTTGTATACGTCTCAGTGTTTTCAAAAATCAATGATTTGGAAATTTGTTAAATAACAGTAAGTAATATTATCAGTGGAGGAAAACGGGATAGACTTTTTTTTGGAGGAAAAAGACAGTGGAGGAAAAAGAAATTTGAATTTTGGAGGAATATGGATACGGCCTTTTTTTGGAGGAAAAGGGAAGTGGAGAAAAAAGACTGTGAAGGAAAATGGAATCTGATTTTTGGAGGAAAAGGGATACGGCCACACACACACACACACACACACACTCAAGGAAACAATATTATAAAGAACGAGTAGGTATTATATAATATATAATTATTGTTGTCATATTATGAGAGAAGGAGAAAAGGGTGACGGAAACAATTTCTCAAAAGTCAAAAACTCACACTAAAAAGAAATGCGTTCACAGGAATTGATCAAGGGAGGGGTAATCATTTTGCTTTCTCGGATTTTAATCAAGTATAATTTCGATAATTGGAATGAAAAAAAAAAAAATCGATGTCAGTAACTTTCGACAATTATTGTAAGAAAAAGAAATTAAATTCCATAAGGCAGTAGTAAAAAGACATATTTTTTCTTAGCTCAAATTTAAGGTTATATAGATAATCATCATGTACCTAGATTCAGGAACAAAAAAAAACAAAATTTATTTCGGAGGATATATTTAAAGATAGAATTTGTACTGGTTGTACAACAAAATATTAACTTAATTTCAATACCACAATTATTATTTTCTTAATTTTAAATAAAATCTAAACATTAATTTATATTTTTATATTTTGAAACAGGTATATTTTTCGTAAATTCATTAGTACCAAACAGAAGTTAGAAAAAAAAAAAAATGAAATGATCGGATAAATGTATTATTTACACAATAGAAGAACCCTGTGTGGCTGTGCTAATGAAATTATCTATAAAAATATATTTATTTGATTTCCTTTAATTTCAAGGAGAATAGGGGATTGAACACTTAAAATTGCCCTTATTATGTAAGTGCCTGGATAGATAGGATTTCATAACTATGTGATATAATGATTTGAATATGAAAAATGTCTGTGTGTTACGTTTTAAAACAAATTAGTTATTTTCTCTTAAACCATAAAAGTAATAGAAAGTCGATTCTAAAGATCATTAGTGAGAGCATGTTAAAAATGTACAAAATATTTATTAAAAACTAATAATAAATTATTTAAATTAATCACAATTTAAAATGATATTCGATTTTAAATAAATATTTATCTAGCCACACATATCTTTCATCAAATCGATGATAGGATTTTAATATTTAGGATCATATTTAAAATCCTTTATAGAATGCATGTAAAAGGGCAGTGAAATGTTTTAGAACTTATACATTTACTATATAGGTTTGAAGTTGTGTACCATAAAAACCTATTTCTTTTCCTAAATTGGCAAATATTTAGAATTAATTACTTAAAAAAATGTAACTTGCTTGTAATAGTAACGTGGAGTATTTATTTATTTATTTTTTTTAATTATTTCTTGAATACTTAACTGTTCACGGTTTATTATGTCTTTACTATGATTAACTGAATTGTTTTTTACGTATGTATCATTAAAACTCATGTTTTGTTTTTCTCTAAATAGAGTGTTTTTTAAAAAAAGTTGAAGTCTATGTCAAAAAAGGTAATATTTATCGTTTTAAGTTCGTTAATTTCAATATTATTCACAGTTGAAATTTGTTACTATTCATTTGGACTGTTTCCTTTCAAGTATATTAATATTATTATTTTTTGGTTGCTCAATCCCATTATCAGTTTGAACTTTGCACCTTGTCGGATACCCGTAGCTATCTTCCATTATTCTCATTTAAATATTATATTATTAATTATTATATATTTTATTATTATACAGTTATGACGATAAACTGCACATCGTGTAATTTATTAATTAAAAGAACTGAAAAATGTTTCACTTGCAACAAATGCCAAAATAATGTACATTATGTTTGCTCTTCATTGTCATCAAGTGAATTGGAAAAAGTTGACAAAAATAATTGGCTGTGTAAGATTTGTGACCATCAGGACAGTATTGACAATAGTTTGAAGATTATGGAAATGCTTTAGAAAATTCAAAACGGACAAGATTTTTATTCTTGCACGGGTTACTTCATCAGAAGAAAGTTTTGATAAGCTAAACAAAAAATTTATTTATTTATCCAATCAATTAATCTATTTCAATTAAAAATAATTCCATTCTTAACGAAATGGTTGCTATACTCGAAAGTAAAATATAAGAGCTGAAATCAAATTACATAGCAGTCAATCATGTTACTGAAAATCAAATTATTGACGAACTGCTCGATCTCAATAACGTGTTATAAATATATATTCATTTTTAATTCGCCTGAAGTCAATGGTAATAATAGTAATGATGTAGATACAACAACTAACATACTAACTGCAACGCGTTTGAATATAAAACCAGTCAGAGTGTTACGTCTCGGTAGACAATCAAATAAACCGCGTCCAATAAAATTAATCCTTCCAGAAGTCTCGGATTTTTTTTTTTTTTTAATACTTAAACATAAGAAAAAACTGCAGTCTCATTCTACTTCTAATTCAATTGGTATTTCATCGGACAAAACACTTAAACAACGAGATCATTTTGACATTCTACGAAATCAAAAGGTGCACAAAATTTATACATTCGGTATGTTAAAAGTAATCAAACTAGTGTTCAAAACTCAAAAAACATGTAATTAAGTCCAATTGTAATCATACATCATTTAAAATTAATAATTATTATCAAAATGTCCGTAGTGTAAATAGTAGATTAAACTTGTTACTTATAGAATATAGAAATAGAAATATAAAAAGAATAATCTATAGAAATAGCTCTCTTTCTGTGTCCGATTTTGATATTTATATATTTACCGAGACATGGCAAAACGCAAATATAAATGATACTGAGTTAGGATTTACAAGTTTTTCAAGATTAGATAATACTATCTTGTTCTAGAGGCGGTGGTACATAAATTGTTGTAAAAAATTCAATATATTCTTCATTATTAAGTGTATCAAATATTATCTATTGAACAAATTTTTGTTTATTTACGTTTTAAGAATCAAACATTTATTGTTGGTTCAATTTATATACCACCAAATATGGACAAGTCGAATTATGAACTAAATATATGTTAATTCTATTAATGAAACATATCGTAATCATCCAGAGTCTAATATTATTTTGATTGGCAATTTCAATCTTCCAAATATTAAATAGTCTCGTAATCCTAAGGATGAAAATATTATAACTCCTTTATGTCAGCGTTTCCCAACCTATGGGTCGTAGCCCAAAATTGGGTAGCTAAATATTTTTAATGGGTCGCTGCTCATTAACAAAAAAAGGAATACGATAAAAAGAAAATATCTTAATAAATAATAAAAATAAATATGACTAAATATACAAAAATTAATGACAATAAATTTATTTTGTAATTGAGAACAATAAGTACTCAGGATTTTGTAATAGATTTTATCGCCTAACTTAAAAAATAAAATTATTTATTAACAAATTATTATTAATATTACTCTATTAATGTGCACCTAATTGAATTTTTTTAGTGGAAAAAATGAGTCGCCTAGTCATCAAAAAAAAAAAAATGCATGGGTCGTCGCAGTAAAAAGGTTGGGAAACACTGCTCTATGTGATTTTACCTCAATTGAATCAACTTTTATTAATTCCCTATCATGCCTACATTTTTCACAATTTAATTTTAATTTTAATAATAAGAATAAAATGTTGAATCTAGTGTTTTCAATTCAGTTTATTAAAATGTTACTGATATTGACAGCTTCAGATGCGGATTCAGAGGGGGGCTATGGATGCTCGGCTACCCCCTGTCACACAGCAAAGTACACTACACAAAATTATATAAAACTATATTAACTGACTAAAAAATATGATATTTTTAATGCAATCGCTTGCCACACTTGGGTGAAATTGAAATGCAATAAAGTGTAGGTGTAAATTTATTATTAAAAAGCTGTATATATTTCTCACCATGGGTTTTTTCGATCATTAAACGGTATTGGTAGGTGTATTACATTTTAAAGAAATGATAAATCATTTTAAAATTTAAAGGCGTTTTCGTCAACATTTGAGTAGTTTTTCCAACATTTTGAACAAACCATTGAGGATTTGAAAAAATTCTGATTCATAAAGTTGCTAGTCAAAACTTATGGACAAGAATTTCTATATGAAAAAATGAAATAAATATAATTTTAAAAACACTAGCTTCTTCGCCCCATTCGGAATGTAAAACGTAAAATAAAATGAGTAAATCATTACAGTAAATTAAGCAAATGAAGTGGATAGTTTTTTTTTTCTTATAGGGATATAAATATATAATATATTTTACATAGAGATTTTAATTAAGGTGTAATTAGTAGATAGCTGATATTTGTATTCAGTTCCATTGATTGAGCAACCCCCTATTTATAATTTCTAGATCCGCATCTGGATAGCTTAATTCCTCTTGACCCGTTCCATCCAGAGCTAAATAACTCATTCTTTATAGATAAATCTAATAGATTGTACTTTGAAGAAACATTTATAGATTTTAAAAATGGAAATTATAACAAAATAATTAATTATTTAAAATCTATTGACTGGTATTATGAACTATCTCAACTTGGTGTAAACGAAGCTACAAATCATTTTTATGACATTCTTTATCAAACTATTAATGTACATATCCATACCCGTACTTTTTGTTCATCAAAATTTAAAATTTGGTTTAGCCATGAGCTAAAAAATCTTATTCGACAAAAAAAAAATAAGCTCATTTAAATTTCAAAAGATCTCGTACAAATCAGAATAACGTTAGGTTTTTCCGTCTTCGTAAACAGTGTAAAAAATTGAGTAAAATAAATTACGACAATTACTCAAATAATGTTTAAAATTCAATTAACGTTAATAGCCAATTTTTCTAGAAATTCATAAAATCAAAAACCACTTATGACTCCTTGCCACAAAACGTCTTTTTAGAAGACGTTAATACAAAAATAATGGTAAAGAAATAGTCAATTTATTTGCTAAATACTTTGGTAGCGTTTATGTTAAATCCAGAATAGCGTTTGATGATCCTAAAATGTATCCCAATAATTCAACTCATATTAACTGTATTAATTTATCCTTTAATGATATTCTATTTTCTATTAATAACTTAAAACATTCTTTACAACCCGGCCCTGATGGTTTATCTACTTATTCTATAAAATCATTTATCAATCACATTATTTTCCCTATTCATTACCTATTTAATTTAATCAATTTCGTCTGGTTGTTATCCAGATTTATGGAAAACCACCTGTGTAACCCCTATTCCAAAAACCAATAATCTACCCAATATACAAAACTATCGTCTTATTTCTATTATTTCCATTTTACCAAAAACTTTTGAAGATTTAGTTTCTAAAAAATCGACTTCACTTTTTAATATTATATACTAGTCGACAAGTAGAGTTGCAGAGTATGGTGACAGTATATATTATGCCCTAAAAGTATTGCAAAAATGTGTCATTCTAAAAAAAACTTTAAAGGCAGAAAATAATGTAAAACAGAAATATTAATTTACACAAAGATTTACATAACTAAGCCTTTATAATCAATAAAGAATACAAGTAGTAACCGAGTTAAAATTTAAATAATTAGTAAATTAGTAAAAATAATGTATTTTAGTGTTCTGTATGCACTATAAATAGATGTCTATACATTTTATTGGTTAAAAAAAATAAATAAAACCGAGAAAACGAAGAAGGGCAATTTGTATCCTGCTTGTAGCTGATTATAATTATATCGAAATTACAAGTCAGCTCAGTTAATGCCTTTAATTCGTTTGGAAAAGTTTAAATCCGTGTTTACTCATGAATTGGTGTTACCAATTAATTTATTAATTTAGTTATATGGTGTTTGAAGTAATGAAAATTTGACTTCACTTAAACTTGAAATGATGGACATATTTGACGTAAAGACATTGCAGCCTAAGTTGTACATTTTAAGTTATAAAATTAATTGTTATATTTTATTAATCCAACTCAGTTTTAATTAAATCAATTCACTCCTAAAATCGATAAATTAATTGAATTAAGTATTTTGTATTCACTTGTTATGCCAGTTTAGAATGTAGTCAAGCGAAAAATTAATTTGATTATGTTTACTTATTTCAAAACAATTTTCAATTCTTTGATAAACTTTTAAGATAGAATTTTATTGTGTACAACGGAATTTTCTTAAATTTTCATTAAAAAAAAAATAACTGCACTTTATTTACCTTATTAACATGGTTGGATTATAAAAAATATCTAACCAATAAAATCGGTAAAGTCATTACAAATCACATGCAATCATATAACCGGCGATTTGTTAAAAACCGATAATTTACTTTTTAATTTAATCTTATCTACCCAGTCAATCCTCACATTCGGTAAATATTACACATGTATATATATATATATATATTATATATAACTATTTCACCTAACGTGTAATAATATAACGAACATAATACATTATTTAATACGTTTGGAGGCAGATTTAACAGTAGTTATGTCAGCCGATTCCGACTGAGGTCGTTGTGGAGGTTAATTTTTTACTCTCTTTTTTATATTCATATTCTCTGTCTCTATTTCGATCACCGCCACCACCACTCTGTTGACAGAGAAAGAAAGACAGAGACAGAAAAATTGCTACTCGAACCTATACAAGCCAATACACTCGCGTTACGCCTACGCGTTAATTAAACGGAACACGAGGATAGCCCACAAACCCAATAATTAGGTACACACAGTGGCAACTGACCGCATTGTAACCGAAGGTTGCGCTTATAATAGCCGCTCATATCAATCACTCGGCCGAAATGATCGAATCGATCGTAGAACCGAAAGAACATTATAATAATATTAATATGATTTTCGTCATACACATTGATTGTTGGCCCGACAAGTCGGTTAATGATCCGATCAATAAGCCACGACCTATAAGTAATAAGTTGGGCTAGGGAGTTAGCATGTTTTTTAAAAATCATTAAAAACATAGCTAAGTAATATAAAAATCCGGACATACTTCGCACGATGGGTGTTCTTCGCACGTCGGTTGGGATTCTCTTGAATTTTGAATAAAACGATTCTGAACGAGGGAAGTTAATAACATAAAAAATAAATGAAAAAAAAAATGTTAGAAAAATGTCCAAAATTTTTTTTTCACATTTTCAAAATTTTCTTGCGTCAAAATCTTTCTTATAGGATTTTCTATCTATGTTTAAATTTTCATAAAATTCTGATCAAAAAATGATGGTTTCCGAGTCGTTTTTGTCAAATTATGAGTAGTTTTTTCCAAAAAAAATATTGAAGAATTGAGAAATTCAAAAAATGACCTCTATAAAGTACAATCTAGAGGCAAATCCAGTTTCAAAAAGTTATTGATCGAAACTTTTGGACAAGGATTTCTATACGAAAAGTTATACACAGAAAAAAAAAAAAGAAAAAAAGATATTATAAACATCATTGTAAAAACACTATCTTCTTCACTTCGTTCAGAATCTAAAATGCATTTCATAACACCAAGAGTTGTATACAGTTCTCTTTAATTTACATATTTTGCATATTTACCTCTTATTTTGATATAAATGCATATTTCGGTTATATTTTAATTTTAAGTGCATATTTCATATATTTTTCCATATATTTAATTTGAATTTTCTTGATATTGTAAAATTTTTCCCTGAATAACTGAAGAGATTAAGTATTGTTTGATATTTGATTTTTTTAAATGCAAGGTTAAAAAGAATAAAGATTGAAAAAAAAAATATTATTTCATAAATAATAGAAGAAAAATTAATAATACATAATAAAATATATTTTACAATACAATTTTTAAATATTTTGAGTTTTTACAGTATAATTTATGTTTTATAAGAAATAATTTTAGCATATTTGCATATTTTTAGAGCATAAATGCATGCATATTTTAAGTTTTTTTAGAACTGTAAGTCCCTAGCCCTAGTAATAAATATACACACTAATCAGATCGATGATTTCCTTTTTTCAGACAGTCAGAAGTTTCGTCACTGTTATAATTATAATATATGGGATATTGATTCAATAATTTATCACTAGATTTCTAACGATTCGGTACGACTTGTACGCGTAATATTTGACCTTATATACAGTGTATCTGATTTAATATAATAATATAGATACGGTGCAGTACATTCATTACTTCATTGCGGTTTATAATGTTATTTATTTATTTTTTCGATTTTTCGCCGTTCAAGTTCACTCACGCCACAACATTTGCTTTTTTCCAATAAGGTATATAATCAATTCATTGACAATAATTTTTATTTTAAATTAAACGTACCTCTCTAGGACGGCGAATTCATATTATTTATAATTGTGGAAATAATAATATCTTTTCTCTAGTTTTAATGTCAATTAATCGAGTAAGGTTACATATACACTGGCTGTATTTACCGTGAATTCCCTTGGCATATTTCCCATGTATCAATTATTATAAATCAATAATAAATCATCTAAAAAATTTCTATGTGTTTATCGGGCAAAATTGCATACCTATCGATAAATTATATATAATATACTATAATAAACTGACAATAAAATTAAGCATTAACTATCTCCAATTAATTCATAATTAATTTTTGCATAAAGTACCTATCTAGGTATATAGAGATGAAATAATGTCTCAAACTACATACTAATCAAATACCTAATGAAACTAAAGAATAAAAAATGTTTGCCTCTCCCTTAAAAATTTCTACGGACGTCCTTGGTTATTATAGGAATTATGTTATATTATCATATAATATAAATTATTATTGGACCGTTTGGCAACGTTGTATAGATCTAACAAAGTGCACATAACTCCAGTAAACACACTTGTGGATCAAACTAAGTGCTAAGTAACTCTCAACACACACTGGATCCCAGAAATACTTATTAAGCTCTAAAATTGTTATGAGTGTATTGTGTAAATAAATAGTATATAGGACATAAATAATTTTTTTACATTTTTAAATTGTAGTCCAAACCTCTAATACCTATTATTTTTTCCCCGGAGTTTCCTAGTTGCGGACAAAGTCATTAAAACCATGTGAGTTGCGGACACGGGTCAAAAAGGCAATATACGAATTGCGGACACGCGATAAAATAATAATATTATACGAATTGCGGACGTATATTTGATCAGAAACAATCTCTATCGGCATTAAGATGATTGTGCCGATGCTATCGCGACGGCCAACAAATTTTGGCGTTTCATTACCGAAATGTCTCTACGTTGCACAGCAAGCCGAAAGTTGTTATCTATTTAAATTGAGAGCGAACAAAGTACGAGGAGAGTTTTGCGAAGTGAGCGAAGTAACGGTGCTGCAGTGCGAAGTGAAGCTCAATGTAATTAACAAATTTTGGCAATTTATTACCGAAATATCCTCACATTGCACATTAAAAGTCGATTATCAAGCCGAAATATCCCCACGTTGCACAGCAACCCGAGAGTTGTCTCGACGTGTCCGCAATTCGTATATTGCCTTTTTAACCCGTGTCCGCAACTGTTATGTACCAAATAATTGCTTTTGGAATTTGTCCGCAACTAGTATGCAGCCTATTTCCCATGGATCCCATGACGCATCAGTTTACTTACGGATCTCATAATAAACGCCATGTATGTGTGTGTGTGTGTGGGTGTTTTTTTTTGTCAACATTACAAATATTTGTAATAATCAAGTAAAATAATACTATATATATAATTTACAATTTATTGATAAAAGCGGTTTCCTTTGAAAATATTAAGTTCAGACGATTTTCCCTATCATTTAAAACTGTTGTTATACATTTTTCTCGTTCAAAGTATTCTCTCCGAGATGAAGAATGCGCTGTTTCATGATCTTCAGCGCTTCGATTTGATTTTTTTTTTTTTTTATTTACTTTCATTTAAAATTTTAAAGTTATGGTCGATCATCCCCTATCAATTTATTTGGGATCGAATAACATATTATTATTACAAAAAAAGTCTAGTTTGGACTGACGATAATAATATATGATAATAGAACATGTGAGTTTTAATTATTCTCTATAATCTCTTTGATCAAAATCGAATGAGAAAAAAATTACTGCCGGAAAAACGTATTTTCGGGGGAAAATTATGTCAGATAAAAATGTGATCTCATTGCAAGTAGTGTAGAGCAAACATATCAAACTCAAAATAAGTATTACACTTTTATTTATTTTTAGATTCTGAACGAAGTGAAGAGGCTAGTGTTTTTGCAATGATGTTTATTTTTTTTTCTGTGTACTACTTTTCGTATGGAAATACTTGTCTAAAAGTTTCGATCAGCAACTTTTTGAAACCGGATTTGCCTCTGGATGGTACTTTAAAGAGGTAATTTTTTGAATTTCTTAATTCTTCAATTTTTTTTTTTTTTTTTTTGGAAAAAACTACCCAAAATTTAACAACTCTAACGACTCGGAAACCATTATTTTTTGATCCGAACTATATGAAAATTTAAACATACATAGGAAATAATTTAATAAAAATTTTGGAGCAAGAAAATTGTGTAAATGCGAAAAAAATATTTTGGACATTCTTCTAACATTTTTTTTTCTCATTTATTTTTTATATTATT
>JAIPRM010010414.1:0-13802 GCA_025469315.1 Stegophylla sp. TES_Ste_2020
TTCCTTTGTTCAGAATCGTTTTACTGAAGAAATGATTTATCGTTTCTTTAAAATTTAATACGCCTGTCAAGAGAATACCACCCGTCGTGCGAAGTACACCCATCGTGCGAAGTATGTCCGGCTTTTTAGCAATGTATTTTTTACATACCTATGTGAATCAATAATTAATTGTTGTTATGATATCCCTGTTATTCGTATGATTTTTATTTTATGTTGATATTGACATATTGTACTTCATTTTTGGTGCAGGTCGGTTTAATGAGAAATGGAATGTTAGTAGAAGAAGGATCGCCTAAGGAAATTCTAACCAAATATTCTACAGATACGTTGGAAGCAGCTTTTTTGAGACTATGTTATAATCAAGAAACCATTGAAGTATTAGAATTGGAGATATATATTTTATTATCAATTTTATAGTTCGTATAGGGTGTCCTAAGAAGATTTACTCATTTGGATTTAACCCCCGATAAACACATAAATTTTAATCATTTTCTGTGTACAGTTAGTTTTAAACACTATGCTGAAATTAATACTAATGTAACACTAGTCAAATAAGTATAATATTTAAAGTTTAGAATAATGGAGTAGTGGGACATTCCCTCGTTTCTTTACTGTAAAACTCTAAAATTCGAATAATTTTTCGTTTAAATTGAAAATATGCGTCTACAATAGCCTCATTGAGTAGTTATTTTTTTGCTTAGTTAAGAAAATAATTTTGAATCACGTTTTTCAAATTACTGCTTTATACTTAACCAAAGTCAACTTAAAAAAGGGTTATTGGAATATCAATTTGCTTTCAAACTTTAACTATTAATAACATTTATTATAATGTTTGAATTGACATTTGCGTAGATAAACAAAAATTTGGTTGTTGTATTTTATTTGCATATTTTTATTTTTTTCATTTGTTTAGAAGACTCGTAACATTGTTCAAAAAAAAGACAAAGCTCATAGAAAACATACGGAAAATGTTATACAATTTGAAAATAATATTGATTTCTATAGAATTAAAGCACTCTTAAAGAAAAATTATCACACGTGTTCTCGAGATTATCTGTGAGTATAATTATTATGATTATTATATTAAGGATAAAATTCTCAGTTATAAGATGTAGAATTAGTAAAAGACGCACGCAAATACAAACAAACAAGAAAAAAAAAATGCCGGACATATGGGTGTACTTCGCACGACGGTTGGTATTCTCTTGACGGGCGTATTAAATTTTAAAGAAACGACAAATCATTTCTTCAGTAAAACGATTCTGAACGAAGGAAGTTAATAATATAAGAAAAATAAATAAAATGTTCGAAAAATGTCCAAAATTTTTTTTCACATTTTCAAAATCTTCTTGCTCCAAAATCTTTTTTATAGGATTTTCTATCTATGTTTAAATTTTCATAGAATTCTGATCAAAAAATGATGGTTTACGAGTCGTTTTTGACAAATTTTGGGTAGTTTTTTCTAAAAAAAAAAACATTGAAGAATTGAGAAATTCAAAAAATGACCTCTCTAAAGTACAATCTAGAGGCGAATCGGGTATCAAATAGTTATTGATCGAAACTTTTGGACAAGTATTTCTATACGAAAAGTTGTACACAGAAAAAAAAAAAAATAAATAAATAATCATCATTGTAAAAACACTAGCTTTTTCACTTCATTCAGAATCTAAAAAAAAAAGATATAAATATTGTAACACTTGCATTCTATATTTTTGTTTCGTATCTGTAAGTTTGTGGTTTTTGCCTTCAATTTTTGTATTATGTGATAAATTTTACAAAAAATGTAAGTGTATGCACGGAAAATCATTGAAATGTATTAATATTCATGAACGAATTACCAAAATAATATGCAAAAATGTGGATGAACTAGGTTATGAAGAAACAGATGTATATGATCTCACATAGGCTATAAATAGAAGATATTGATAAAAATATGCTATAATTTTTCCATCCCTAGTTGTGACTATTATCTGACGCGTTGGTGAATTATTATTTTTATACAGGTTATTGTTTACCATGGTTTTACTTCCCATATTGCAATCCTTTAATTTTAGTCTGGGCATTGGAGTTAAGTTCGAAAACATGTCGATCGCTGTTAAAAACGACGAAATCAGTTTTTCAGACTGTCAAAATTACAACGTCAGTGGATGTATTTTTGACGAGAATAGCAATGAAAAAATGAGCTGCGTCGTTATGAATTATCTCAAGTCACATAATTACATAATAGTAAGTACATGCTTTATGAGTTATTTTTCCAACGCATAAGTGCAGTGGTGGCTGTAGAATTTTGTTTAAGTGGAGCCATTAATAATCATAACTGGGGAACCAAAGTCAACATCACTCAAATTACAATTTACATTCTTCATCAAGTGTCTGTGCATTTTTTTTTTTTTTTTGATATTTATCAGTTTTTATTGAAATAAAAAATAAATTGATGTTGATTACCTACTTTAAAAGTTCATTGTGAATAGGAGAACAAAAATGAAATACTACTTACGTGTAAATAATAATAAGATTGATATTTGTCTTAAATTTAACTAACCGTACCACAGTTTCTCACAACCCTGATAATATAATACCAGAAGTCATTAGATTTTTCATAATAGTTTAAAGTTAAACATTTTTTAGATTCTGAACGAAGTGAAAGAAGCTAGTGTTTTTACAATGATGTTTATTTATTTATTTATTTTTTTTCCTGTGTACAACTTTTCGTATGGAAATACTTGTCCAAAAGTTTCGATCAATAACTTTTTGATACAGGATTTGCCTCTAGATTGTACTTTAGAGAGGTCATTTTTTGAATTTCTTAATTCTTCAATTATTTTTTTTGGAAAATATTACCCAAAATTTGACAAAAACGACTCAGAAACCATCATGTTTTTATCCAAATTTTATGAAAATTTAAACATAGATAGAAAATCATATAAGAAAAATTTTGGCGCAAGAAAATTTTGAAAATGTGACAAAAAAAAAAAATTTGGACACTTTAATTACATTTTTTTTTTTTTATATTATTAACTTCCCTCGTTCAGAATCGTTTAATTGAAGAAATGATTTTTCTTTTTTTTAAAATTAAATACACCCGTCAATAGAATCCCACCCGTCGTGCGATGTATGTCCGGCTTTTTTTTCATTATTAATATTTCATAAAATTTTTTTGACTTATTGTATACCTACACAATAATTATAAAACAATCTTTTTAGGTAACATTAATGTTTTCGCTTTGACGTATAGTAATTAGTAACATAAACTTGAAATACTAAATGTCACATAATAAATCGTTAAAGAAAGATAATTTCCTTTTTAGGAATTCGGAAGAGGAACAAGGACCCCAGGTTGGTGGATGGGCCCCTCATAAAGCTACCACTGAATATGTGGTATTATGATTACAGATAGATTTATTAAGAGTTGTTTATAATAGTATACTACCTGGGCATAGGCACAATTAGAGGGGGGCTTGAGGGGGCTAAGAACCGTCAAAACTACTCATAGCCCCCCCCCTCCAGAAATTTTGAGAATTACTTGAAGGATAATGCCTTTTTGGGGGCTAAATCAATCAATAATACATATAAGCCCAAAAAAAAAAAATTTCTCCAAGTTGCGCCAATGTACGGGGGAAATTAATTTTCATATAGATTGAAGAAAGCAGTCGCGAAGCTGGTGAAACACTCATGAATCGTCGGCATTACATGGCATTTATGTATTTTCCTAAAAACTACACAATGGATTTGATCAAATACATTGACGATCGTAAACATTTTGATATGAACACTCGAGCATACGTTCATTTGACTAATGAAAGTTAGTTCAATAGTTTACTCACAAAAACGAATTTCAAATAATTTACCGTCACTTTTATTGCTATCATTATTATTTTTCAGACATGTTGTTTAGAAATCAAGTGTTGATGGATTTATTGAGTTCAATGAAAAAACTAATTAAAACGATTTTATGCGATTGCTCCGACAATATAAAATCAGTTGGTATACCCATGGTAAGACCGAATAAATGTTTCTAAAATTATTTTTTTATTAAAAAAAAATTCTCTAATTCAAAATTAGTCAATTAAAAAAAAAAAAAAAATCAATCTTCACTACACTTCTGTTGATGGGTCTTGTACAATATTAGTTTTTAAATTATGACTAAATAACTTAAATTTATTTAGTGCGACGGCATATTTTACTATTATGTCTCATTTTTGAGTTGGCTTTTACTTGTTTTTGGGAAAACTTTTGAGAATTTTTGAAAATTATCTCTGTAAACTAATTGACAAATTGTTCTTGGTTGTCTCAATAGGCATCGACTTAACCCCGTTTTAATGAATTAAATAAAAAATTGTTGATAATTTAGTTATGTTTTGCTCGAAAATAACTAAACAAGTGCCTTAGGCCCCCCCCTCTAAATTAATGTCACGTTTTTCTTTTCCACTCTTTCAAATTTTTATTTCAGGGTAAGATGACATGAAATGACTGAATATTAATAGAAGATTTTAGATTTTTTAAAATATTTTATAGTATGTTTAGTAAAAAATATTATTATTATTTTTTTTTTTAATAAATTACAAGACGATTTAGAAAACTACTACATTTAATAAAATTATAATTTTTGAAAATCTAACTACTTGATAAACTCGAATACTTAAATTTCTATGTTAATTAATACTCACCATGTGCCATTAATATGTAATTTTATTCAAAAATAACGAATAAATATTAATTTTGCATGACATATTTAATAAACTAATTCAAACATCGAGTTTACAGATTATGTTGCGAGAATTTCCAGTGAAATTATCCTAGGTTTAACATTATAATTGAAAGGACTGGTTAGGTTTTTTCACTTGGTCGCATCCTCGAGTGTAATAATTGTAAATTATAGAAATTATAAATTAGAATACACGTTTTGATTAATTTATTTTAATTAAATAATTTTGTGTGTTTCTAGGAGTTCAATATCTTATACGGAAACGGAGTAAAGTCGTATGCGAACAGTATCGTTACTCTTTTTATAGCTATGTAATTATTATATTTTACACTTATAAGTAGCTATTTAATTAAATTCAATTAAATACCTAATGTATTGAAACGTGCTAAGATGTTATTCACCGAATAAAATATAATTTTATGATTCTTGTCGACTACCGCAAAATTCAGAATTTGTGAAATGTAATAGTAAAATAGTTGGTGAACGTTTAAAGTTTTCTAGTGCCGTTATTTTCGAATATAACAATATAAATAAAAACCCGGACATATTTCGCACGACGGGTGGGATTCCCTTGACGGATGTATTTAATTTTAAAGAAACGATAAATCATTTCTTCAATAAAACGATTCTGAACGAGAGAAGTTAATAATATAAAAAATAAATGAGAAAAAAAAAATTTTTAGAAAAATATCCAAAATTTTTTTTTCACATTTTCAAAATTTTCTTGCGCTAAAATATTTCCTATATGATTTTCTATCGACGTTTAAATTTTCATATAAATCGGTTCAAAAAATGATGGTTTCCTAGTAGTTTTTGTCAAATTTTGGATAGTTTATTCAAAAAAAAATTGAAGAATTGAGAAATTCAAAAATAACCTCTCTAAAGTACAATCTAAAGGCAAATCCGGTTTCAAAAAGTTATTGATCGAAACTTTTGGACAAAAAAAAAAAAGAAATAAACATCATTGTAAAAACACAAAAAGTGCTAAGTCGATAAAATTTCAGATCTAAAGAGAAGCTCAATAATATAACTCATTGACCACTTTTTTCGTCTTAATTACCTGATAAAGGATATCAGCTCATTGTATAACAAGACAAAAGTTTGAATTTACAAACGCGTTAACTCTTACATAAATTTCTCAGAATCTTTCAATCAAATTTTTTTTAAAAGAAAGTTTATTGGCATTTATATCGGGAAATTACAGGATAAGTGTATATTTTAATATATATATATATATATATATATATATCTAGAGGTGAATGAATAAATCGCGGGGTATTTTTAGTTTTATGAACTGAAATTTACATTAATCGCAGACAGTATTATTACATCCCTGAAAAAATAAAATAAATCTATGTATTTTTACGTTTGAGCACTATTTATAGGTACATTCAATAGCGAAGAACATCCACAGGGATTTCATCAGAGCCTAGGGCGGAGCCCCATCCCTGATTTACCTAATGTCTTTGTATTAGTTAAATGAATATTAAGCATTCTTGTAATATGTTAAATTTTCTCATACTTATTTCCATATGATTTTTAATTATTTTATTTATTGTATCGATTACATTTTTTTTTTTTTTTTTTAGGCTAGCGTTTTATTTTCCCAGTGTGTTTGCAGTGAGTATTATGATGTCGGAAAAAATGGACGGACTCTTTAGCCGATCTATGTTTGCAGGTATTTCACCCAAAAGTAGTCGAATTATTTTTTTAAAGTTTTTTCCCGTCTGTGTTAGGCGTACTGGTATTTTTGATAGTGAGTATAATAATTTAAAGTTTCTAGTTCTCTATTTTTGGAGTTATGGTGAAATTACTGAAATAGATTTTTTTATGTAAACCTTGTTTACTGCATATTATGCCATTTTTATTACTATATATTTCTCAGCAGTTGTCTCTTATTTTTCGAAAAAAATTAATGAGAATTTTCAAAAACGATCTCTCTAAAGTATCACCTGGGTACGATTTCTGATCTTAACGTTAAATGTCTTTGTAAAACCACTCGCTCCTTGCCTCAGTTGGCTTCATTCAGAATCTTAAAGATATAAAGATTATTTTATTAATTTTTAGGTGTTCAAATTTTGGAATTAGTGATTGCTATGTTTTGTATTAGTACAGTGATATTTTGCGCACAAATTGCCTCCTCTTGTTTTATTCTATATGTGTTGTTTTCGAATCCAATTCAAATGACCTATGGGCTCTACGTGTATATTTTTATACTGCTGTTGTTGGGATGCATAGGATTCCTTTATGGTAAGCATTTTTTTTTTTTTTAAATTTTAAGTCTTGTACTTAAATAAGAATTGTATAACATCTTTACAAGTTCTTAAGTCGTTGCAGGTTATGTATATTATAGTTATGTAATTTATTAAATTTTACTTAATATTTTTTCAACATACTGTATGTCACAACAATATTAAAGATAAGTAAAATAAAAAAAAAACCGGATATGCTTCGCACGATGGGTGTTCTTCGCTCTTAAGGTGGGAATGTTAAATTTTAAAGAATAGAAAAGTGATTTCTTTAATAAAACGATCCTGAACAGAATTTCAGTTTATATTTGACAATTTTACTTAAAAATAATTATAAAGTGTATTACTATATGTATTTCTCTATAAAATATTTTTCATATTATTGTCCATACATATTTCAATTTTCATTTGGATTTGGATTGCAAAATAAGAAAGTTTTAAAGTAATTTTTTTCGAAGTTTTGACTGGTAATTTTGGAGAAAATATTGATAATTTCGAAAAACGACCTCCCAAAACCATCTATAGGCAAATTCTGATTAAAAAATGTGTAGTATTTATTATTGTAATTTTTATTTGATATTATATTATCTAAATTGGGCATTATAAATCGAAAAATATCAGTCGATGATGATTTATGTGTACGTCACACGTTTAATATCGATATTCTTTACTCATTTCTACTATATAGATTATATTATTATAATTTGTAAACCTTAGAAATAATAATCATGAATGTTACATTTTTTTGGATTTAATTATATTATGATAATTACAATATTATACATTTTTTTTTTTGATTTTAGGTTTACTTATTGCAATATTGTCTCCGACAAAATTAGGAGGTGTTTATATTATAACTGGATCATGTATAACCCAGTTTTTGTTATCAGGTAAATACATTTGTAAATAAAACAAATTGTTTGAGTTATTTAATAATTATCGTGAAGTTAATTTTTAAAATTTTTAAACGTTTACTCTGGCAGGGCTTGTGTTATAAAATGTATCTCATTTAATAAATCTGTTACTTAAAATTGAGAATAATTTAGTTATAAAAATACTAATCTCATTAAGATTGCAATTATATTGTCTTAATAACTGGTACTTTTATGGCTTGATATATTTTGTGTGTATTAATGTAGGTTGTCTGTAATGCAAATAAAAATATTTATTTTATAATCATTATTTAATGCAATAATATCAAATTCAAATGTCTTCGTTTTTAAGGATTAAGGATTTTTCAAGTGATCAGTTTTTTGTTAACGAGAGAACGTTGTGACTAAAAGTAGGCTGAAATTTGGAAATGAAAATTTTCGGTGGTGCAAATTTTTAAACGCCTTTTCATATTATATTTTTTCTAATGAGTAATACCTAAGTAACAATTCATTAAAATCGCACTTCAAAAAATTTAATTTATTACAATATGAAATATCTTAATTTATTAAAAAAAAAATTGTAACGTGAGAATAATATGTATTATGTGGACTATTATTATAGTCTAAAATTTTAACCATAATATAATAAATCATACATTTTTATAAGGTATTTCATCAAGTTATAATAATATTAAGGTTATTCTAAAAATAGCAAACACAATGTATACTTTTTTTCAATTTTATTTTGTCGTGTTCAACAAAGTCCGACGTTGTTATGATATTAGTGGATCAAAGACGTTTGTTTTAGGGATAGTGGCGAAGGAAGGGATGATTTTAGAGGGTTTTAGTGTCATTTGACAATCTGAGTGATTATATACAATGGAGATAGTAAAAAATTAAATTGTAAAAATTTTCTGAACACTTGTCAGTAGGTAAATTATCGTGAATTCTTTCCAAAATTTCATGAAATCCCATTTATAGATAAAACATATTTTTATCTACTTGGATCTTATTCGTTTGTTTATCATTTAGTGTAGGAGTTTTCTAGGTAATTTTAACGTATAATTATTTTTGAATAATCGGGAACAATTTTATTACGATTATTATTTTTTATGTTTTAGTGTATTTTCCAAAAGTGTTTTGTGTGAAATGATTTCAAAATGTTCCATAGGTACGATATGGCCGTTAGAAGGACAGCCTGAACTATTGAGAAAATTTTCCGAGCAACTTCCTATGCGGTTAGTGGGAAATATGATGAACAACATAGCACTAAAAGGTTGGAGTTTGGATCACCCTTCGATCGTAATAGGAACTTTCACCACAATCGCGTACACCGTGCTGTTAGTATTTATTTTGATTATTTTAGGGAAATTACGAAAAGATCTATGGGTCGCACAAAAAGATAGTGTTAGACATTAAAAACAAAATATGTAATAAAAAAAAAAAATAAATAAAATAAAAATATAATATTATAATAATGCATAATATAATATTACATTGTGTTTAGCAGTCGTAATGTATTTTTTACTTATATTGGCGTTGAAAAGTTTTTATATTAAAGTTGAAGAACATAAAAATACGCACCACTAAGTGTTTTTATTTTATTTTGAAAAATTATAATTTTGAAAATAGCTGTAAAGATCCGTCGTCAAGCACATTGGATATTCTTCTTCACTCCTGGGACAAACATATCTGGTGAGGAACGTGTAACACAATTTTGGATAACCAATGTCTACGATTAGATCACTAGACTACTCGGGGGATCATTGTAGCAGAATTTTTTTAATCCTAAAACGGGACTTTGTTTTGAGGTATTTACACACTTTTTGGATGAAACTTCTGATACTTCTGATTGTCTTATATAAGAAATTAAAATGGAACTTACCACAAAACATTAATTACTATCACAAAAAATGATTACGTTGATGATAAAATTTTATTTCAATATCTCGAAGGAGATATCACAAGGTAAGAAGCGAAAAATTATTTTGAACACTAATTTAATGGTTTCAGATCGATTTTTCAAATTTTTTTTTCAGATCGATTTCTTCTGATAGATTTTGAAATTTATTTTTTCAGATCCATTTTTCATATTAATAAGAAAATAAAAAATCTAAAAAATTAATTTGAAAAATCGACATGAAAAAATAAATATGAAAAAAAAAGTGAAAAATCGATCTGAAAAATAATACCGAAAAATCAATCTGAAATAATAAATTAGAAAAAACAATCTGAAAAAATAAATTTGAAAAATCAATCTTAAATATTGATATGAAATAATTAAAATTAAAAAAAAAAAATTTTAAATCGATCTGAAAATATAAATCTGAAAAATCGATATGAAAAAATAAATCTGAAAAAGTGAAATTGAAAAATCGATCTGAAATTATAAATCTGAAAAAATAAAATTTTAATAACGTTAAATAATGTTAAATGTGAAAACGTAATTTTTTTTTTTTTTTTTTTTTGATATTTATGCCGTGTTTTAATGTCGCCAAGCAATGTTCAATAATACTACATACTATTTTAACATAAATTTCATGTAAGTATAGTTCAAAGTCTAAACTATAAAATAAAATATCAATTTTTAGACCGGAGGGGGGTTTTTTTTTTATTATTCTAAATGTTTTGTTTTTATTTATTTTTACTCGGAGTTTGATGAAGCGTTTTTGTTGGGATCTATATTATTATATTACATATTTAATTAATATTATAAATTATAAATTGATTTAATAATAGTTGATTTGCGGTAAGACTGTGAGAGTATTCGGAGAACACATTGGCAAACAATCCTACACAAAAAGGTAAAAATAATAGATTGCATATACTGGACTCCTTATAACAAATAACCACAGGTAATCATAATGTTATGTGTTTCAAAATAAACTGTATGCGACTGTTGACCCTGTTGACCGTAATAAACTATTATAGGCGTTATAATTAAGGGTAAATAATATATGTATATCCTTAGCTGCGTTATTTTAAAAGTTATGTCAAAAAGTAATTTTATATTTCACGGAAACTCCGGTAATTGCCTATTTTGGTCAATTTTTCGACAGATTTTTCCCGTTTTTGGGAAAAGTATTGAGAAATTGGAAAAATGACTCAGATGATACATGTGATTCCGGTTCTATAGAGATACTGATCGAAAATTTTGGACAAGTATTTCTATACGAAAAAAATAAATAAATAAATAAAAATAAACATCATTGTAAAATCATAAGCTTCTTCACTTCTTTCAGAATCTAATTTTTAAAATCGAATATACGAAAATTCGGGTTACAATGGTTTTTATCGTTTTTTTGGGATTTTAGGCATACGCTTAGAAAAAATATTGAGAATTTTGAAAAATGACCTTTCAAAAGTACCAACTAGACAACATTTTCGATCTTATAGGATTACCGAACACACATATTTTTAAAACCAATACGTTTTTATCTTTGCTCAGAATCTAAAATAATGTTTAACATCGAAACGGCGAGTAGGAGAAAAGACGTTTGATGGGAAAAAAATTGTTAGAAAAATAAAACAAAATTCTTTTTTTGTACATTTTCTCGCATCATAATATTGCAGTCTATCTATATTTATATTTTCATAAATTTTGCATACGTAAAATTTGGGCGGATTTATCAAATTTCGGGTTGTTTTTTCCCATATTTTCGTAAAATTATCGAGAATTTCGAAAAATAGCACCATCTAAGACGTATAATATTCTGATTCGTAAATTTGCCGGTCGAAACTTTTTGCGAAAATTTCCATACAAGTGTTCACACGAGTCAACTATCACAATTATTATTCACAGTAAAGAAAAACATTTTGTATTGTATTATCTCATATTATTTCATCTTATGATGAAAATTATTGAATTATATTAGATTACGCGTAATTGAATAAATTATCCCTTAAATTTGTACACGGTCATTGATTGAATATCGTCCGATGAATCTCATATTATTATATAATTTATTATGTTATTCAAATATCGCATAACCGAATTGATTATACCGAGTGCCATCACTCTAAACTAAAGGGAATTCTCCTTACTCGGTCGTAGCAGCAATCGTTCGAGTAATTCAATACAGGCAAGTAATATAATAAATTATTACTATTGAACACTTAAATTAAAATGAAATTACCTGCGCTTTATTTCTTTTTTTTTTTTTTTTACAACTGCTATTCGACTTTGTCCTTTTGAGACGAATAAAATATTTTTTGTGATGCAAGTATTCATTTAACTAATTTCCGCACTTTTCCCATATTTTGTTTAAGTATTCTAAATAAATCGATTTACTCTACAAATGACAAGGATTTCTTCCTTCCGCTTTTAACGAAACCGAAAACCGGGGTTGGTGGACCAGAAATTGTTATCGTTTTTTCAAAATAAAATATTTTATTGTTCTGAATTATATTTTCTACAATGTATATGTAATATTGTAACGATGACGCGACAACAGATCAATTATTCTAAATTCTAATATTATAATATTCTAATAGAGATAGGAGGTAAATACAAAATTTAGGGGTGGGGGGAGAAGAATTTTGCAGTGATAATGGTTTTAGTGCGGGAGACTATAGTCTCTGTCATTACTAGGATGTGCACGTTATTCATTTCTCACTTTTTCGATTAAATATTGAAGTTATGGAATCGATCAAACATTGAGAATTAGAAGAATTATTGGACATTGATTTTTAATTAATTTACACATAATAACAATTATAAGTTAAAAAAACAAAAAGCCCACCATCACACATTTGTCGTTAGAATATAAAAACGGAAAATTTACCCGTGAATTTCAGAGCAATTATTGGCATAATTCAAAAAATTGTCAAATTTCCCAAAATATATTTTATTTACTGTATGTACAGATAATAAATAGTTAAATCGATTAACTTTAATGGTTGTAGGTTAAAATGCCATTTACAATTTTTAATTCACTCTGTCAATTTTGTAAAATAGAAAAAAATCTTTTAATACAAAAATAGTTAAAAAAAAAAAAAATAAATAAAAATCTACACGAATTTACAGAATATATAATCTAAGGGTTTTATTTAAGTAAATTTAAGTCATTGACTTTGTCGACTCATAATTACTGAGAAATTTTTGCTAATAGCGTATGCGAATAAATGGATTTTCGTCAAAAGTAGAACGATTAAAAAATTTTCGTTGAGTGACATAGGCACTACATAGGATGAAAAATTTGGGGGGGGGTTAATATTTTTTTTATTCATTTTGAAAAGTAAAGTCGTATAAAATATTTTCTGAAGTATATAATATGTATGATGTACTTATTTTACCTACGCTTATTTATCGTACGTCTATATATACGTAATGTGTATACAGACACATTATACAGTGTCTTTCGTAAGTCCGTTGTACTTCCTATGCATCTCGATATTGTATATTATGAAGTAAATCGATGCGTTTTTTCAAAGGGTCATAAATAAGAATATTTTAGTTTAACGGCTAAAACTAAAAAAATAAAGAAATTTCGATATCATTTAGTTTTTGTAATAATTATTAAGAGAGTTTTTTTTTTGTAGTTTCTCGAATAATTAAAACATTTTTTTTTTTTTCTATTGATTATGTTACAACAGGTTAAGTTTATGATTTAGTGAAAAACTTTCAAATATATTACCGAGAAACGAAGCGGAACCGCGTATTTTGTTTTAATCAAACCCTATTATAATGCGAAAAATGTATTTTTCTGTTATATTATCATGATAGACGAACAACCAGATTTCAAAAATCGAAATTATTTCAAATGTTACCGAAAGTTACACTAATTGAGTTGAAGGAAGACCCAGAAACTGGCTGGGTAAAAAATATTAATTTTTTTGTTATTATAACAAAAACTTCGCTTAGAATTGTTATTTTAAAGAAATGAATTATTGTTCCTTTAAAATTCAATACACCCACCAAAGCATCCCACTCAAGTACTGGATGTGCATATAAATAATATAAGTTCAGCCGTCTAG
>JAIPRM010010415.1:0-13802 GCA_025469315.1 Stegophylla sp. TES_Ste_2020
TTGGAAAAAACTACCCAAAATTTGACAAAAACGACTCGGAAACCATCATTTTTTGATCCGAATTTTATGAAAATTTAAACATAGATAGAAAATTCTATAAAAAAGATTTTGGCGCAAGAAAATTTTGGACATTTTCTGAAAATTTTTTTTTTTCTAATATTATTAACTTCCATCGTTCAGAATCGTTTTATTGAACAAATGATTTATCGTTTCTTTAAAATTTAATACGCCCGTCAAGAGAATACCACCCGTCGTGCGAAGTACACCCATCGTGCGAAGTATGTCCGGCTTTTTTAAATTTAAGTTTTTAGAATTTTTTCCTTGTATATTAATAACTAAGTAATAAACTTTTATTAAACAAATAAATATTTTTTCGTGCATATTTTATAAATTTTTCGTGCATATTTTGCCTTTTTTGGCTCCTATAACTTCCGAACCCTTCTTATCACGCTAGTGTTTCTTAATCTTTTTTTCATGCAAGTACAAAGTTTATTAATCCTTCGTCGTGTATCGCGTACACCCCCCTCTCCGTCTATATGAAGACATATTTTATTCTTGCTTCTCACTACGCGTCCTAATTTACGCGTGTATAGGTTTGAGGTAAACCAAAAAGCCGTTTTAAATTAATCAAATTTTTAATTTTCCCGTTATCACTTTGTTTCCCTTCTTTGGGAAAGCGCATTACACAGGTTAAGAATTGATAATTTATTGTATTTTACGCTACTATTTTAGAATAATTCGTTTATTTATTAACTAATTCTCAATAACTCTTTAAAGAATCGATTTTTAATTTATGATATTATGTAAAATATTTTGGATTAGGAGAAATATGATTTTTCTATTTTTTTTTTTTTTGGAAAACCTCGAAAAGATAGAAGAGAATTTTCAAATTCAAAAAAGTGGAAACCCAGATTGTTGTTATATGACTGCGCATGTTTACAGTGTCTATCTGCGGGGTCCAGCATAATGAACCGGGAATCGGAAAGCGGCGCCATGAGACCTCTGGCCCGGGCGCTGACCAAGTCGTTGGAGAAAGTCCGCGGCCTGTTGAGGGACGCGAGCCTGTGCAGCGATCAGACGCCGCCGTGCCTGCGCAACCTGATATCGTGCCTTTGCACGTTCGACCACTTGTTGGCCGAATTCGAGTTGCGTTACGTGTCCGCAATGGTGCCCGTCAAGACCGCTCACGAATACGAACTCCAACAACTAGTGGTCGTCTTGTTCTCGGAGACTCTTCAAAGGTACGTGTGTGTAATACACATTTGCATATTGTGAGCATTATATTGTAATAATATTATAATGAAATATGGGGTTGCTATAAGTCTATGAAACCTGAAAAGTCAAAAAATTCAATGTTAAATCACAATATTTTCTATATCTTTTTATTTCTACACGAGTAACACTATAGTATTTTATATATTATATTCATAAAAATGTTTTTACCTAATTAGTGTACCTAATTTATATTTTTGATTAGGATCTGAAAGTTCCAATCTTAATTTTTTGATCACTCGGGTTACTTTACCGAAATTTTAGCAAATTTTTTAGAGTTACAATAAATATTTTTTTGTGATATCAATTGTTTTGGACAGTGTTCTAAAAACAAAATATACGGATTCTATGAATTGAGCTGATCTCTTAATCTTTTTTTATTCACCGAATGGATGAGTATTTATATAAATATATTTAATTCTAAAAAAATTTTAACGTTTCCTAAAAACCTGGAAAAGTCAAGGAATTTTGTAGTCAAGGATCGGGTTGGCAACTCTGATATAAACTTCCGTGGTTCGTCCACCTCATGACGTATCACTACTTATTGTAATACCAGTGTTCGAATTGGAAAAAAAGATGAAGGGATACTCTCGGGCTTTCAATAAATAAGCGTCCCCTCCTTAGTCTACGTAATTCATATACTATAAAAAATAATTACTTAAGGATGCTCTCAGAATTTCATAAAATAGCGGAGGAGCTCCGTCCTCCTGCGCACCCTGCCCCCTCATCAATTCGAGCACTGCAGTTATAACAGCATCACACGTTTCAACGAATTGGTTTTATTTTTCAGAGCACTCGTCAGAGGCCTGTTAACCCAAGACATGGTCGACGACTACGACCCGGCCCTCATGTTCACCATCCCCCGTTTGGCTATCGTGTCCGGTCTATTGTATTATCCCTACATGTCGCCCCTGTCCCTCAACCAAAGCGCCACCAACATGTCCGATATGTTCCGTCCGTTTCGAGTGAGTGTTACTATTATTGTTGTTAATATGTACACAGAAGTACATAATATTATAACCAGGGCTCGAGACTTCTAGCACTAAAAAACCATGAACTGTGCGCTATAATATGCCTTAAAAACTGGTAAAATATGCATTATAATGTGCTCAATAAAAAAATTAAATATGCTTAAAAAAGTTTAAAAAAATGTGTTTTTCAATTTTTAAAAATATTTCCATATACCAAGACATATTAAATACTAAATTCGTAAACACTAAGTGTTCATTAAAGAAACAATTAGGATACGAGATACAATAAACATGATATCGATTACTATCCATACTACTGGAGTATTTTTGTATATAGGTAAACAATAAAATATAAATTACTTGGCAAGTGACGATGTGGTGTCGATAAATTTGGTAAAGCCACGTTTATGTAATATATTATATATTATGAAAGCGAACGAACAAAATGGTTTTTAAGTCAAATATTGGTGTCCACACTGAACAGTTTAAATGTGAACGCAGTTTTTGTAAAAAAGGGATTTAAAGCAACACTTGCCGCTCACTAAGTATACAAACCACAAAATTACTTCTTTTTTTCAGATTAACAAAGTATATGCAAAAAATAGCTACTTATAAAAATAGCAGAAAAAAGGCAAAAACCCTAATAAATGCAAAAATATGCTCTAAAAACTTTTAAAGCTGCATTTCTATTAGTATGAAACGGATTTGTAGCTCACTCTGCTATTTTTTATAGTTTTATAAATAAAATATATGCAAATGCTAGAAGTCTCGAGCCCTGATTATAACTATACAATACGTACTTAATTTAATAAGTACGGCCAAACGCAATGTTGAATGTTTATATTTTTTATCACGTACAAGACATCATCGTGTACGGCTTAAAGTTTCACAAAACGTATATTAGTGTTGAATAAACGGTTTGTCTGCAGTCGTTATTGTTGAAAATCCGTGAACTGATGCTGACTCTGAACGAAAAAGAGCTGTTCGCGCTGGAGAGGATGTTGTGTTCATCGGACGAAGTAAAGTTCGACGAGAAATTGCCGACCACCAAGAACCAACAACAGTTGTCGTGAGTTTATCTCTGAATACATATTAATAATTATACTACGTAGTTATGAGTATACTACTACTACACACGCATCCTGGATTTTGGGGTTGAGGTTTCCGTCAATTTTTTTTAATTAAATTTATTATTATGAAATATGTTTTAATTGAATAAGGGGAGAAAGTATTATTTCCCAGTCTCTAATGTTAAATTTAGACTTGCGCAGAAGTTTCCTTAAATTTCTTCTATATAGGTTTTCGTCTTCGTGGATCTTAAGAAGGTATTTTTGGAATTTTCAAAAAATTTTTAGGCCCAACGATATACTACCAACATTTTATATAAAATGTGTAATATATTTCATACATTAGATTTTAAATTTTAGTTCTTTACGCTGTTGTATATCACTCATAAAAAAAAAAAAAAATGATCCTAGAAATTTGATATTTTCACTGATTTATTATCAACAACAAGTGCAATAAAAGTACCTATTGGTAATGTTTTCTAAAATATCACTAAATGTGAAGATAAGAATTTTTCATGTATTGCTGATAGATAGATTGGCTATGCGTTTTTTATTCTATGTATTTTCGAAATGTGATAAATACTAATTTATGTACGTGTTTAAATTCAAAATAACTCAATGATTAATGTTACAAAAAATGGTGGATTTATATTTTTTTTATACTCGATATTTTTCCTCTACAAAGAAAATATACGAATAATAAATAAATATTTTTTCACCCACTATATTCTTATAAAATTTGTCAAAAATAAAGTAACTACGGTAACGAAAGTACGGCGTTATATTATAAAGTCTGGTAGAAAGGTTTTTTTTTCGTTTATTCAAAAACATAATATTCGTGTTGAAAATTCGGATCGATTGATTGAATAATTTTTGATTCTGAACGAAGTGAAGAAGCTTATGATATTACAATTATGTTTATTTTTAATTTTTTTTTCTCCTTCTATAAACACTTTTTCGTATAGAAATACTTGTCCGAAAGTTTCAATCAGTATCTCTATAGAACCGGAATCGTACCCAGATGGTACTTTAGAGCGGTAATTTTCCCAATTTCTCAATGACGAAAAATAGCAATTGCCGAAATTTCCGTAAAACTGAAAATTACTTTTTGACATAACTTCTAAAATAATGCAGCTAGGGACTTGAAATTTTCACCAACCACTAAAAATTTGATTTGATCAATTTTGAGTTAAGTACAGCATTTTGAAAATTTCGGAAATTTCTCATTTTTTGTTAGTTTTTTATTGTTATTATTCTAAAGAGTAGTATAATAATAATTGTTTAGCACTATTGTAGTTCGGCATTATAAATTGGAATATATTTTGTTTTTTTAGATCTCAAGAAACGAGCGAGGACGAGGACGAGGACGACGACGATGGTGATGAGGAGGAGGACGACGACGACGGTGATGAGGACGACTGCGACGACGGCGACGACAACGATGACGACTCGGAGTGTCTGTCGTCCAGCACCGCGGAACTGGTGATGGAGAACAACAACGTGGTCGCGGCCACCATCGAACACTGCGGCTCTAAGGGGGGCGGGTTTTCGGTGCCGCCACCGCCGCCGCCGCCGCCTCCGCAGGACCTGATCAACAACAACGACGGTGTTGGTATACCGTCGATGAAGAACAGGCCGTTCGTGTCGCCGACGACGGCCTGTCGCAAGGATCTGTGCAACGAGCAGCTGCTGAAGAGCTCCGCGCCGGCGGCCACGATCAACAACGGCGGCGGCGAGTGTGGCCTGCTGGAGTCGTCCACGGGGTCGGTGCCGGACGCGGTGCTGACCGAGTCGCTGGCCACGGCCACCGAAGCGCTGACGGAAATACTGGTGAAACCGGCCACCGCCGCCGACTCGGCCGGGCGTCAGGACGCCAACGGCAACGACGAGACGACGGCGACGGCGGTGCCGCAGCCCGTCGACGTCGTCAAACGGCACCACCCGAACGTGTCCAGCAGTTCCACGCAGACCGAACGCTCGCCGCCGTCCAGTTCGTACCGCGTGTGCTGCTGCAAGGAGTGGAACTGCTGGAAGTCGGTGGACGCCGTCGACGATGACAAGAGCGGCGGCGGCGGCGGCGGTCGTGCGAGGTGTGACAGTCTGCAGTTCGGTCAGCCGTCGCCGACGCGGCCGTGCTGTCACCACCATCACAGGAGGAAAAAGGCCAGTGGCGGCGTGACCACATCACCACCGCCGCCGGTCCTGTCGCGCGACAAGACCACCTCGGCCGCCGTCGGATGCGAGTGTGGGGCGGCCGTGGTGTCGTCCAAATACTCAAAGAGCTGGCGGGAATTGCGCAAGTGCTCCTCGGCACCACCCGCGACCCACGACAAAAGGTCCAGTGGCGGCGGCCCGACGATGATCTGCCGCTTCCAGAGCTGCAACAACAACAACAACAACAACAGAAGTAGTTCTAAACCCCCCTTGTAAGTACACCACCCACTAACTTACCTGACCTATGACCTTGCCCACATTTGAGCATAACGTGATGGTGGGATATATCCTCTCAGTGGGGCCCAGTACTCATATGTATGTGAAATTAAATTAAATAAATAAATAAATATCCTGGACATTAAGGATGGCCGATAGGTTAGGTTATAGCCAAAAAATTATAAGTTTTGTTTTTCTTGAATTTTTTTCAGAAAACAATATTGAAACACTGATAAGAAGAAAGTCATAAATCTAGTTCATTTTTTTAAATTTTACAGTCGAGATGAAAAACACTCATTAAATTCAGTCAATTTACAATTTTTCTAATCATTATTATAAATGAATAGTTGAAAATAATTAGATTAAATATCTACTACAAATAAAAAGGAATTTTCTATTTTTCAAATTAAATGGTTTTTCGAAGTTGCAATTTTTGGCCTTTTTTCCCCTTTAAAAACTTTTTTACTTTTTTAAATTTTGGATATCTAAATGTATTGTCAAATTACCAAAAAATATTTTGAATTATTTGTTTCTGTAAATTCAGATTATTTAGAAGTGCATTGGTAATAATTAAATGTCTACAGAAACTAAATAATTGAGAGTAATGTTAAAATATTAAGGTAAAAATAAATTACTCATTTTTCTTCTGAACTTTGTTAGGCGTTCTCAAAAATATAAGAAAAATAATTATATGTTTATTTGGACAGAGTTTACTCATCTAACATTTTTATTTAAAAAAAAAAATCAGACCGAGTTTTCAATCCCCTGTATAGTACACATTTGTTCAAAATAAAAAAAAAAAAAAAAAATTAAGGAGGGTCTTGAAATGCAATGAATAAGGAAAAAATTACTTGAAGTCTGTATCAAAAATAAAACAAAGAAGACAAAGAAAACTCAAAAGTTATTGTTAATCAATTCGTAATTCCATTTTTCAGGATCAAAAAGCATGAAATGTGTTCAAGCTGTTCTAGTTGTACGACGTCGTCGGCCGATGAGAGCGATGAGAGTGTGACTGACAGTACGTCGACCGATAGTTCCTGTAATTATTCGTTACGGCAACAAAAAGCTCGTGCTAAGTTCAGGTGAGAATCAATAATGATGTTTAATAATATTTTTAGGATAGACATTGTACCAATGTAGTATGTTTATTATTTATTTAATTCAGATCTAATGAAGACCTGATACATCGGTTGTTTGTGTGCGTATCGGGAGTAGCTGATCAACTGCAAACAAATTTTGCCGGAGATTTGCGCAATATACTTAAAGCAGTGTTTCTCATGTCCAATTCCAACTGCAACATTGATAGTCAGCCAAACACTGGTATGTTAATGCACCCGCTGTTTAAATATACGTGTTTTAGATGTTTTTGTACAAATTGCAGAAGTAATGCCCATGGTGAATAACACGACAGCAGTGATGATCGAAAACGGCGAAGAAGCACTTATATGGCGTGGCGAAAACATTATTGGTGATATGTTGTCGACTACCACTGAAACACCTCCACCTTGGGTACCGGATAACGAAGCTCCTGTATGCATGTCGTGCAAAGCTATGTTCACTGTGGTCCGAAGACGTCACCATTGTCGGAATTGCGGCAAAGTAATAACTTCATAATATAAAAACAAATGCAGGCATCATAAACAATTACATTTTTGTTCTAAAAATCCCTTTTTTAATAATTGGTTCTTAAAAGTTAGTAATAATAATAATAATAATAACAATAATAATAAAAAGAAAGCCTGATTTACTTCCCAACACGGATATACTTTGCTCCTCTGGTCAAATACTCTTGATGGGTATGCAGAATTTTCTTTAAAATTCTACGATAAATAATTTCTTCAATAAGATGATTCTGAACGAAGGAAGTTAATAATATAAAGAACAATAATAGTCATCTTTTTCAACACACTCACCAAGAGTATCTGACCCGAAAGAAAAAATAATATCCGTAGTGCAAAGTATGTCTAGTTATTTTGTCTATACTTTACTTTACTTTTTAAAATAATAATAAAAAATAATAAAAAAAAAAAATTGAAAAATTAACAAATTCCAAAATTGATCTCTTTAAAAAGTACTAACTAAAGGCAAATCTGGTTTTAAAAAGTTGCTGATCGAGATTTTTGGACAAGTATACAAAAAAGTGTTTGCAGAAAAAAAAAAAACATCGTAAGAACACTAGCTTCTTTATTTTGTCCAGAATCTAAAAAAAAAAGTAGTTGATCTTTAAAAATAACTATTTTACCATTATTATGATATAAGTAATGTTAAAAGGCCAATTATTATGTATTGATAGATGGTTCAATTGTAAAAAAAAAATGTATTTTTGTCATCAAAATGCTATAATATAACTGTTGTTTTATTAGTCCTTATTTATTAATCTGTGAAACATATATAATATTATTATATACGAAAAATCAAAAGAACCTTTTTTTTTCTGTTATATATTTTGTTCCCATTTTTATATTCATAATACATATTATGTTTATGTTCCACTTAAGAACTATTTTAGATTCTGGGTGGAGCAAAGGATCTAGAGATTTTACAATGATGTTTATTTTTTATTAATTTTTAATTTTATGTACACGTTTTTGTATAGAAATACTTGTTCCAAAGTTTGGACCAGAAACTTTTTGCCTCTATCTAGTTGGTAATGTTGAGAGGTATTTTTCGAAAATTCTCATTTGTTAACTTAAAATTCGGGAAGAATATATATATTTTTTCAACTCAAATTTTATGAAAATTTAATTATATACACAATAACATCGTAAAATTTTTTCAACCTTTTTTTCTAAAATAACTTGTTGAGTTTAG
Source organism: Stegophylla sp. TES_Ste_2020 (assembly GCA_025469315.1). Classification (NCBI taxonomy): domain Eukaryota; kingdom Metazoa; phylum Arthropoda; class Insecta; order Hemiptera; family Aphididae; genus Stegophylla; species Stegophylla sp. TES_Ste_2020. The sequence goes on from JAIPRM010010415.1 coordinate 8,552, forward strand.
TATCAAAAGTTTTGTCTTGATGATGTGTACATTAAATTGATGTATTTCAAAACTGTTAAGCATTTTTTTAAATATTTGTAAAACCGTTTTAGAATATTTTGATTATAGTCATTTAATTCCCATGATTTGTGTTCAGTTTTTCCAATTCATGAATATACTCATATATTTATGACATTTATGTGTACTATAAATACTTTATATTATACTCTTATCATTTTTTATCATTATTTTTAATTTTTTTTTAATCCAATATATATTTATGAAGCCTGTAAATATTTATTCTAGAGAGTACGCGAATATTAAAAATTTTATTTTTTTCATTGCAGGTATTTTGTTCCCGTTGTAGTTCCAACTCTGTTCCTCTGCCAAGATTCGGTCATCTAAAGCCAGTACGAGTTTGCAATCGTTGTTTCATTTACCAAGTGACACCATTCTCTTTGGAGCCTTCAATTGGACCCGTTCCCATTGTTATGCAGTCATAATAATCATAATTCGCTGAGTTCACGTTATCCTCTCCATCAATTAATGACTCCTTTTCTCCCTAACATTCCAAAGAAATGAAGAAATATCTTAATTTTTTGTGTTACCATTTTATCCTAATCGACTGTTAGTTTCTTCCCTTTTTATCTTTTACTTTATATTATGTTACTTCCCCCCCTCCCCCTTGATAAATATTCTGTTCCTAAGAGTAATATTAATATAATTAAATTAGTATTATGCAAAAAAAAAAAAGAATATTGTGGAGAATCATTCAACAATATTTAGTTTTAATGAATGCATTTGTTATTATTGTAGTTTTTTGTCTTAACACAATTCTATGATAATTTTATATATATATATATAAGAATCATTTCATTAATTTATTGTTATTCGCGTATTGTAATGTGTTGTCAGTTGATACATTTTTTTTCCAACTTTGGTAGTTGCTCAATGATTGACTATTAAGTACTGTCTATAATGCATTTATGTTTTTTTAAGTCTTCTAAATGTCACAAAGTCATTAATATCTAAGTGGTTATTAACAACTTTTGATAATTTTCTCTTACATTGAAAAAAAATCATTTTTATTATTACTATAATTTAATTTACAGAACACAAACTGAATTCTCTCTGTCAGTCATTATATCGTAATGTTTTATCACTTAATGTATCAATTGAATTTAATGATCAAAAATGGCTGTGGATTTTATTCTTAATGATCATTATTCTCAATACACTATTGTAACGCGCATTGAAATGTTAGTTTATATTATCAAGTTAATTGTTTATAGTTTAACTTTTCGATTAATTTTTATTTTTATCGTGGTCATTCAAACTTTTCAACCAAACGGGGAGAACACGCATAAACAAAATGTGCACGGACTTGTGCAATTCATTAAAAATGTTATATAATTATTATATATATAAAACAATATTTTATGTATAATATTATTTATAAATGAATGATGTTTAGCATAACTGGAAAAAAAACCCCTGATCATGATCCATTTGAATGTTTTTATTATTATTATTAAACTCAATTTCTGTGATAGCTTTTACATAATGTTCTAATCTTATTATATTAAAGTAATTGATAATATTCTTTTAATAGAAAATTTAAATTTATATAAAATATAATATATTATAATTATAATAATACATATGTCATATTAAACTTAATAAAGTAGTAGTATATTGTTGTCGTTCGATGTTATTTAAACAAAAATCATGTTAAAGTTTTTCTGTCCAAAAAAAATATTCGTCCATTACAAATAATATATAACTGTTTGCCAATATTAATTTAACAAAAACGATCTGCTTACTGTCCTAAACTGCTTAATTACTCGTTATAATACAATGTTATTATAATTAGAACACTTTGTTGTAGTCAATAATAATTGGTCATAACTCATAAGATATTATGTTTTGTGTTGTGTGAGTTTGCACAGTTGTATTGGACTACTTCGGATTATAAACGGCCACATAATGTTAACAGTACACCAAATCGGGCACAGTGCATTTAAGTATATCTATTACGTATGTTTATCTAAAAATCATTGTATGGGTAATACCTTTTTTTCTTTTTTTTTTTTTTATGATATTTATTGTATAGGAAAATGGTTTCTAGTTTACAATATTTATATGTTTTTAAATGTCCTCTAAGCTTGATTATTATTTGTGTTGGTTGAAATATCACTACTGTTTTTTTTGTATAACTAGAGTATGATGAAAAAAATGTAAAAATCATCGCGTGCGTGTTGTTGAAGTGTATTTTTATTTTTGTTTTTATTATTATTATTATTTTTTTTACCATAAAGATTAAAGTTTTTGTCAAAAATATTTGTAATTATCGTGCCATTCGTTATGATCGTTCCTTTGTTCCTTATTATTTCTCTGTAGTAATTTTATTTTACAAGGTTTATTTATATATTTTGAAACAAAATTTTAACTCTTTATATTATTTATATTGTCTGCTCACACTAAAAAATTATACCAAAAAAAAAAAAATCCCAATATCTGACTTGGCCTACTGTTTTCTTTAGCCTCATTACCGGAGGTATTATTTGCAATCCTCGGACCAAAGTAGTGACTGTGTAACGATGAAGTATCTGATGGAATCGTTTTTATAAATTGTCAGTTTTGTCTGTTATTGTTCTCACCCTAATGTTGTGATTTATTTTAAATAAATCAGATTCAGTGGGTCATTGGAAACGGAACAATATTTTTTGTTAGTCAATAATTACAATTATTAGTGCTAATTAAACTAAATATTAGTATTACTCAGTGATATGACACAATTATCATACTGCCCTCCTGGTGTTTTTTTAATTCTTAATTTTTTATGATAATAATAATAATAATAATAATAATAATATTTATTTGGAGAATAGATTACAAAAACTATAATAAAAATCTACATACATTGCATTATTATTTGTTTTTGCTAATAAACAAAACTTTTTTTTGATAATATTTACATAATTTTGAATTTTTAGGAAATACTGCATTTTATTTTAGTAGAGAAACTTTGTCTATCCAGTATCTCCATAGTACATATTTATTAATTTTATTTTATTGCTTTTACAAACTCAAAATTGAATATTTATGACTGAATTGCTATTTTTGATATAAATTATAAAAGTTTTTAGCTGTATATGTTTGATTAATATTAAAACTTTGGAGTTAAAAAAGTTAACAGCATAAAAAAAAAAAATATTGCTATAATTTACACTTTATTTTGATGATAAAACCAATGTAAAAATTTAGTAGAGTAAAGTAAAGGCAGGAAAGCCGGACATACTTCGTACAACGGATATTCTTCTCTCTTCGGGTCAAATACTCTTGCTTGGTGTGTTGAAAATAACAGCCATTGTTGATCTTTATATATTTATTAACTTCTTTCGTTCGAAATAGTTTTATTGAAGAAATGATTTCTTTAAAATTCCACAAACTCACCAAGAAGTGTATCCGACCCGAAGAGCGAAGAATATCCGTGGTTGCGGTTAGTATGTCCGGATTTCTTGCCGTGCGTAATGTATTGATCTGTTATACAGGTAAACGATACTAAGTATTTATATTCCCACAAAATACCCCCTGTCCCCCCGGTAGGATAAATTTTGGATCCACCCCCCCCCCCACAAAAAAAAAAAAAAAATTATTTGTATACGCTCTTGACTGTGGGCGATAGGCACATTGAGCGCAACTTGGAAAACATTTTTAGGTAGGCTAATACATTTATCTGATTAATTTAGCCCCCTCGTCCGAAAAAGCATTAACCTTATGTAATTGTCAAAAATTCTGGGAGGGGTTATGAGCACTTTTAAGCCCCCCCCTCTAATTGCGCCTATTGGCCGATAGGATGTAATAAAGCGCCTCGTCTAGTCTGTGTTTGTTATATGTAATTGGATTACACGGCAATTTCGTTAAAAACCGGCGGCGGCGAAGAGTAGTTTATTATTATTATTATTATTATTATTATTGATATATTGTTATATTATAATATTATTATTAACTCTCTGCAGGCTCCTGCGAAAACAGACATCACGCGCGCGGCACGCGGCCCGTGGCCGTTTCGCACCGTCAAACCGTTTTTTTTTTTGTGTTCGACAAAACACAATGGCGATATAACGATGCGCGGACATAAAACGCAAAAACCGAACGACGATAATAATAATATTATACTATTGCAGTTGTTGTTGTTGTTGTTATTATCGATCAGCGGCCGTTTATCGAATTATCCCGTCGAAGGGGCGGGCACGTGTTTCTCTATACACACACACACACGTGTCGTAGCACTCTCCTCTATCTCTCTCTCTCTCTCTCTCTCTCTCTCTATATATATATATGTATAACAGGGATTGCCAAATTGTGGCTCGCGAGCAGCATGCGGCTCTTGTCGTGGTTGCACTTGACTCTTATCCCGTATTTTCAAAAACAATAATAATCTTATTTAATAGTATGATATTATTATGTTTTTTATTCATCACCGTTTTTAAATTTTTGAGTTATTGCGCCTTTAAGTGTATACATTTTGACATTGAACGAATAACTAGTTAAGCATGAATTTAAACGCGATAAACATTTTTTCAAATCATTTAATTTCATCATATTTTGAGTTTTTGATCTGGTTACATTTGAAGTGTGATCGACTCGGAGTTATTCCTTGATTCCTTGATGTTTAGTTAAATAGGAAAAAAAAATTTGGATTTGGTTATTTTCATAAAAATGATTTACAGGAAAGTGTCATTTCGAAAATTAACAATTTAGAAATTACGTCCAATATGTGCGCACAGTTATTGAAGGTTTTTTGGTTCTTCAAAATAAAAAAAAATATTCTCACAAAATTCCATTGCAGAGTGACGATTATTATTTTTAAACTTTTTACACGCTAAAATTCTAAAAGTTCTACGAGTTCCGTGATTCGTCTTAACAACTCTATTGTGTATCGTCGTTACTGGACATCTGTTTTCAATAACATATTGCACTAAAAAGCCGGACATACTTCGCACGACGGATGGTATTCTCTTGACGGGCGTATTGAATTTTAAAGAAACGATAAATCATTTCTTCAGTAAAACGATTCTGAACGAAGGAAGTTAATGATATAAGAAAAAATAATTTTTCGAAAAATGTCAAAAATATTTTTTTAACATTTTCAAAATTTTCTTGCGCCAAAATCTTTTTTATAGGATTTTCTATCTATGTTTAAATTTTCATAAAATTCGGATTAGTGATGGGCGATTCTTGAAAGTGAATCGATCTTTTGAATCGA
>JAIPRM010010416.1:0-13801 GCA_025469315.1 Stegophylla sp. TES_Ste_2020
TCAGAATCGTTTTACTGAAGAAATGATTTATCGTTTCTTTAAAATTTAATATGCCCGTCAAGAGAATACCACCCGTCGTGCGAAGTATGTCCGGCTTTTTTGTATTGTTTTGTAAATTTAAAAAGACATATTTCAGTTGTATTTTTCGCTTCTCAAGTGGGATTTGGAGAGTGTGTTACATTTAAAGAAACGATAAAGCATTTCTTCAATAAAACGATTCCGAGTGGAACTTCAGTATATATAAGACACTTTTACTTGAAAATTATAAAGTTAATTAATATAAAAAAATAAAAATAATTTTGTACTCTTAATATAACATTTTTTGTTCTAAATCCCACAATCAACTAAGAACAGGGAAACAAATTTTAATGAGAAAGTAGTGTTAGAAAAAAATGTCTAACAACACTTTCTTTTTCACATTTTCAAAATTTTCATGAACTAAAACGTTTTTCATACTATTAAAGATCTATATTTAAACTTCCATAAAGTTTGGATTCAAAATGGTAGTTTTTAAGGCATTTTTGTCAAATTTTGGAAAAAAAACTATTGAGAATTACGAAAAATGACATCTTAAAAGTACCACATACAGATGAATCTTGATTCAAAAATTTGCTGATTAATACTATTAGTATTTTCATATAAAAAAGTGTTTACAGAAAAAATAAATAAAAAAACACTAACTTCTTCGCTTTACTTAGAATTTAAAATTTAAAATTTAAATAAAACAATTTATTTATATATATATATATATATATATTTATAAAGAGATGAAAATTAGAAGGGCTAAGAAAAAAAATTTTCTCTGGTCTCGTAAGTCCTAAGAGCTGCTCTGAATGCCATAATTAAATTTTCAGCCCCTACTTTTAGATTTCTGGTTCGAAATGGTTCTATGTACCTCAAATTCAAGAATCATTTAATTTCAATTCAATATAAAAATAGAACTTTGTAGTCATAAAAGTAGATGTATTGAAAATTTTATCTGGTGATGTTTTTATTGTTTAAGGATAAAAAATGTGTAGGTACATTAAAAATTATTTGTTCAATAAAAAATATTGTACGGTACATAGTTTATGATATTCTGGTCATGGGGCATATAATAATATGTTTATGATAAGGAATTTATAATTTTTTACATAATTCCCACTCTTACTCATCAAAACTATCTTCTTTTATTGTACTACTGTCTGCTAGTACCATGTATTTGTATTAAAATATATTAATAATTATTATACTATTGAGGTAGTTATACTTTTTTAAGTACCCAATTTGATATCTCTATATATTCTTTTACTAATTCAGAATAGCTGAGAACCTGTATTATAGTATTAAGATAATTACAATGTAAATAAAAACTAAACAACTAAAATATTTTATATCATAGATATTGTTGGTACAACTAGCATTTTCAGTATAGTTAAAAAAGGTCAGATATTAGTATGTTCACTTAAAAAAGATCAGTAGGAAATCATACATTAGCAGTCGGTTTGATTTCAATTTGGATCTATACGTAAAACTTTTTCAACATAAAAATAAATAAATGATGATTTTGTATTCACTTTCTTGTGAATATTAAATTTTTTCAAAACTTAATAGAATTAAAGACAATAACTTGCTTTATAATAAGAATCCATTATAACTTTGCAATAAATCAAAGAACTTGAAATCAAATAACGAATTTTTAAACTTAAAAATGCGTTTCCTGAATAATTTCAAAACCAACATGTAGAGATTTTTTAATCTCAGTTCGCGAAATTACAATGAGTACCTACTCATTATGTTATACTTATAAACTGGGTATAATTTAAAATCATTTGGATTTTAAAAATCATATTTAAAAAGAGTTATTATTTTATTTTGAAAAATCCTTGAAACAATACACAGATTTTTCAAACAAGTCAGTTTTTAAAAAATGAAACAATCCAAACTAAATATATGTTTTTTCTTTTTATTTATCGTTATTTTTAGATCTTTTTATCAACTGTTAACTACATAATTATATTAGTTAGCTGATGATGCTATCCGCTGACAACAGTTAGTCTTTTTTTTTTTTATTGTTTTTTACATTTAAGAAATATAATTTGATTGACTAAATATTCAGTTGATAATAATACAGTAAAGAAATGTGTTAATTTTCAGATTCGAAGCGAAGCGAAAAAGCTAGTGTTTTTACAATGATGATTATTTTTTTTATTTTTCTTCTTTTTTTTTATGTGCAAACGTTTTCGTATAGAAATACTTATCCAAAAGTTTGAACAACAATTTTTTAAAACTGGATTTGCCTCTAAATAGTACTTTAAAAATGTAAATTTTTATAACTCTCAAATGTTTTCTCAAAATTAGGGAATAATTATCCAAACTTTAAAAAAAATGACTAAGAAACAATATTTTTTTAATCCAAACTTTATGAAAATTTTACATAACATATATAATAATTTAACAAAAATAGACAATAGTATGAGAAATGTTTAAGAACAAGAAAATTTTGTAAATGTGAAAAAAACATTTTATAAATTTTTTTCTCAATTCTTTTTTTTCCCATCATATACCTATATATATTTTTTTTAATTTCATTTTTTCCTTTTATTTTATATTATTATTTAATTTGTATTTATAAAAATACATTTTAAAATATTTTAGCTATTGAATAAGTGTGTTTTACATTTTTATTATTTTATATTTAGTTAGGTACATAATTTTTTATAATAATTGTTGAATAAAACTTTCCAATAATTATATTTGTACATTAAATCATATATTATATTTGTACTTCATTATGAATTAAAGTCCATACTCCTATATCCACTAGCCAGTCTAGTTATATTCTGAAAATATTGTGGATAAGAGCCAATAGTATACTACATTTGCTTACCTATGGCTTTTAATCAATTAATTTAAAAAATAATAAACAAAAATAGGTATTGCAGAGTTTGATTATTTAAAATGACTAAAAATTACCTCCATGAATGATTCAATTTTTGTAACGTTTAATCAGTACATTTTAAATTCTGAATGAAGTGAAGTAGCTAGTCATTTTACAATGATGTTTATTTTTATATTTTCTGTGAATACATTTTCGTATGGATTTACTTGTCCAAAATACTCGATTATCAACCAGATTTTCCTCTAGTTGGTACTTTAGAGAGGCCATTTTTAGAATTTCTAAATTCTTAATTTTTTTTTGAGAGGGGAGGGGGAGACTACCTAAAATTTGTTAAAAAAGACTCGGAAACCATAATTTTTTGATCCAAACTTTATGAAAATTTAAACATAGAAAGAAAAACATTTTGACATAAATAAATATGGAAAATGCGAAAAAAATTTTGTACATTTTTCTAAATTTTTTCGCTCATTATTTTTTTTTCCTTTTCTTTATTTATTAGATAAAAAGAAGTACAATAAAGTAAAGTAAAACAAAAATAAGTAAAGTGAAGTAAAGTAAAACAAAGATAAGTAAAGTATAGACAAGAAAGCCGGACATACACCACGGGTGTTCTTCACTCTTCGGGTCTAATACTCTCGGTGCGTGAGTTGAAAACGACGAGTATTATTGTTCTTTATATTATGAACTTCCTTTATTTAGAATCGTATTATTGAAGAAATGATTTATCGTTTTTTTTAAAAGTCTACACACCCACGAAAAGTATCTGACCCAAAGAACGAAGAATACCCGTGATGTGAAGTATATCCGGCTTTCTTGTCTATACTTTACTTATCTTTGCTTTACTTCAGGTTTTTTTAAAGTGAGAGTTTTAGATTTTTGTATTTTGAATTCATTCATTTTAAAGATTTTGGATTTTTAAAATCTTTTTTAATGGAATTCAATATAGGATTTTTAAATCAACCGTTTAAAGATTTTGCCCTGCTTCGTATAAACAACATCAAATGAAATAAATTTTATTGGTAAAATTACATTATTTCATATGCACTTTTTGGAAAAATGAGCCTCGGCACTTTGTCACTCATCCGTTTTACAAATAAAAATTTAAACTGATAAATAGTTTGGATGCCCACCTATTTCATACTTAAATGACTATAAAATTACAACTATTTAACCGTGTGTCAACTTGCTAATATTGATATGATATAAGCTGAACATCACACTAAACGTTTTATTTCACGTTTGACGATAAAATTAAAATATCATTATTATGTCTCAAAAATATGTATGTTATATTATTAGATTATAATATGTTGTTCATAAAAATCAGTATGTTACAGCAGTGGATTCCAACCTTTAAAGATCGTGACCAAAAAATATTTACTCAATCCCCTATAAAAATGTCATAATTTCAGTAAATTTATTTTATTTTACTTTCGTTAATTTGTTTAAATGATTAAATTGACCAAATAAATGTGTTTTTTTAATTAATGCAAAACTGATTTATAATCACCAAGAGAAATTTACAAAATTATAAAAAGTAACCGTTAGATACATGTTTTAAACACAAGTGTGCTTTCATTTTTAATGACATTCTTGGTACTGAACACACTTTACACTATAATATTCATTGTCTTCGTTGAAGTAAAGGCGAAAAATCACAGAATACTAAACAAGTATGGAGACTACGATTATATACATTTTTTTTTGCTTATAATCTACATGCAATAGGAAATTTTCTGCATTTTTTTTTACTAAAAAGTTGTGTGTTTTGAGTTGTTTCTAAAACTAATTAAGTTAAAGATTTATTGAAAACGGTTTTATTAATATTTGACTGGCTTGAAAATCTATAAATTCTACTTGAAGTGCACGAATAATTTCGTCGACTTTTTAAACATTGGCTTCATCAAATGGATTTCTTTACTAAACTAATTTTAGATTTATTTTGATGGGAACATGCATAATGCGTATATCCACAAAATATGAAATGAGAAAAATAACAATAACACAATGAACAGTGAAGCATTAAATTGTATCTTGTTATCCACTATTAAACTTTCGCGACCATGATTTGAATCGCGATCTGAGATTGGAAACCGCTGTAAAGATACCTAGGTACTAAAATTATTGCTATAATGGAACAATTTAACTATGCTTTTTATTCTTAAATTATTTTTAATTTTGATCGTCAATGCTTTTTTTTTTTGTTTGTTTGAATACGACTGGAATAAATAAATAAATAAATAAACTTACTGGTTTGCTTCTGTGTTATTATTCTGAATAAACTCGTCGGTCAAATGACTGAAATCCAATGCTTCGTTGTCAATACCACCTACGAAATCGCTTCTATCTGTAAATTAAAAATAAAACTAATAAATTACATTGAATCTTAAAATAACAAATCAACAATTTGTATAAACACCATCAAATATGACATTACGCATTACCATTTTTAAGTGTCATACTAATTATTAAGATGTTTAAAAATGAGCTTTTATTTAAAGGGAGGTTTTTTTATTTTCATAACACAAAATTAAAAAATACATAAATTATGAGTTATCATAATTTATTATTTAAGAAGTTAATATTCATATAATTGTACTCCAATCCAACTCTGAGTAAAAATAATACCCCAAAGTAATAATATTGATATATCTATAATAAAGGATAAATAAAAAAGGCAAACTGTACGTTCGATAATAGCAGACGAGGAACTGTATTATTTTAACCATTGATATAATTTTAATTGCGAACGTAAATTATGAATCTTAGATAATAATGAAGCATAACAGTGACTAAAAAGAACCAAAAGTTAAGTAGGTGATAATTATGATGTACTCAGAACTAGCTTATACTTAGTGGCTGTTGAGAAGTATATACTTTCATAATCGTCATTCGAGGTATTTTCAATTTAAGCACCCACGCATATTGCTTGCAAAGTAATTATACGAGTTGTTAGGGTCCGGCTGGAAATTTAGAATTTTTGTTTGTCATCTATTACCTACTAATATTCGCTAATTAGGTAATTATTATTATTGTTTTTTTTGCGTAGACTCAATTTTATTATTCATTATTTTATGTTAAACAATATTATATGCTATTTAATACCGATTATAGTGTCTCAATAACTAAAAATCAAAAGAGAAAATATAAAAATTTGAGTTTTCAAGCGTTTGGAAAATACAATTAAATTTTTTTTATTTTGAACCATCAACGTTCGTTTTTTACACATTAATTAATAAATCTAATGTTTATGTACACATAGATTCAAAAGTAGGTACGTGAATGTTATAAACGGTTTATAAAGTGTTTATAAACATACAAAGCATTATAGATTCTGAGTGGAACGAAGAAGCTAGTGTTTTTACAATGATTATTATTATTATTATTATTTTAATTTCCTTCATTATATTAATACTTTATAATATAGTGTAGTTAGTAATGTTAAACACAATTAGTACAAAAAATATTTGTTTTATTTATTCTTTAACAAAAATACGATTAAAGAAAGTTAAAATATTTGTGTTTGTTAATTCTACAATTTAACAGCTGCATTATATTACCTTGTATAGTATATAAAACATTAACATTTCACTTAAAACTAATAAATTACGTGTGTGAAGTTTATTTCAGACATTTTACCCATGAAGGACAAAAATTTTAACTATATTATTTGTAATAATTATAACAAAAATTTTTATAATCGAAGGGTATGCCGAAAAGAGATTAAAAAAAACGTTACTAAAAATCTTAATGAAACTAAAAAAAAAAAAAAAAAAGTTTTAATACATTTTAAACAATAAAATATTTGTTATATTTTGAATTTTTTGTAAGCGATATATTTTTGTAGAACCCATTAGCTTAAATTTTTCTGATATATTTTATGAAATTCCTAGATTTTTCTTCCACTTAGACTAGATTACACCATAATTTTCAAAATTTAATTATATGATTATATTGATTCTATTTACAAAATACTTATTATTAGTATAATAATATGTATTATTTTATGTTCAGTTAAAATATATATATATTGCATAAATTGAAAAAATTAAAATGTGATTTTCAAAAACGTTAGAAGTAAACGATTTATAAAAATAATGTTGTACTTGTTTCATGATAACAATGTACATAAATTTACATTACAATTTACTCATTCGTTAGCATATTTATTATATTTTACATAACATCATAATATGAACTTCGTATTTAAACGTCCTCTTCGAATTAATTCTAAGTAAACATTATGATCGACGATTTAAGCAGTATTCGACCGACCGGTTAAAAGATAAAAATAATAATAATAATAATTAAGTACACTTACTGTGCATGAGATGAAGTTTCCTGGGCTCGTTGGAGGAGTGCAATCGACTCGCGCCATAATCCTTATCCAACGGACTTGTTACGTCAGGCAAAGTTTGATTCTGAATGGCTTGGGTGTTGGACTCGTTCGAGAGTATTAGTATTTGACCCGAGTGAGGTCCTTGAACATTACAATTCAACAGACTCGTTTCGCTGCCCAAACCTTGATCGTCCGTGTTCGATACCAGCGTCCACGTGTACTCCATTCTGCCGGGTAAAAGTTTTCGGATCACTGACCGGTAAGAACCAGAATTATCAAAGAACACCGAACGAACTGATTAATAGACATCTGAAAAAAAAAAAAAATAATAATAATAATAATAAATAGTTTTATTGTTTTGCGTCGACTGCAACTGCACTGTAGGTAGTCGCTAATGCGAGAAAAAAAAAACTCGGAAGACTGCAATGACTGTTGCTGCAGTTTCGTTAAAATCAGTTTTGGATAGTGACGTGAAGCTGGTAATTTAGTTACTAATCACAATTTCAAACGAGTCAAGTAATTTGTACATTATTTGTGTAAATTACTTTATAATAATAATTTTAAAATTAGAATTGCATTAATAACTTCTATGAGTTCTATGTGTAGTTAGACATATAATTACGTATAAAGTTAATAGGTATTGGAAAATCATATTTTATTTTACGTTTGTCTTTTCTATGGAAATCTGTGTGCTATGGTGAAAATATTTGTTTTTAAATGGCAATCACTTACGGATTTTTTTATTACAAAATTATAATTTATCATTTTTATTATCATACAGTGATGGACATTTTAAAAATATTTTTAGAAAATAGTTTTCTAGATTTCCTTGCCTTTGTGTACAAATACTACTCATAAGCAAAACCAAATTTCGGTGTTTTAACCTTTCTACCGCCATAATCAGCGGCGTTTTATGGGAGGGTTGTCATAAAAATTAAATATATTTTTAAATCAGTTTGTCAATCGTTTTAAATCAGTTGTCAGATATCAAAAGAATCTTTCCTCAATAGGGCACGTCATACTACTGAACACGAATGTGTACTAAAAGCTAAATATATTCAAATGATGTGGAATATATATTTATCTAACACGATCAAAGAAGTTTTTAAAAATTTTTTTTTATTTTACAAAAATATGTTTTTGGAAAAATATCGAATAGCTTTATTTTTATACAAATTAGGGTTTTTATACTGACATAAAACCAGTATTTCAAATTGCCTACAATTATTAAGAATTTAAATCAGTGGTTCCCAAAGTGGGCGTTATCGTTACAAGCTCGATTGGGTGGCATTATATAAAAGTTGGAAGTGGCTGTTTCAATATTAATTTCCTTTCAGCAGTTACATCATCGTAATGTTGTACGAATTATTAAATAAATGGGCAATTAAAGTAATTTATCATTACATATTTATAAAATAGATATTCATACTTTATGATAAATATACATTTTTTTGCATAATTCATCACTTTTATTTGTCTGGAATTATCATATTGATGCTAATTAGATTTATTTGACCTTGTTATATTATCATATAGACAAAAAAAAAGAATAATAATAATAATTAAAAAAAATTAATTTGAGGACGGCGGTAGGAAATTTTAGAACACCATAATGGCCATCAGCATTATTTTTACGAATTACAGCAATAGAGGTGTATTTTGACTTGCACCATCAAAAACTCAATATTATCGTACATTGGTTAACGGTTATATTAGAAGTTTATTAATAGATTTATATAAAAATTAATTAATGAAGTCGAACAATACTTTAATTAAATATTTTAAAATCATTTTTCTTCATTATAATTTACAAAATTAACCAACAATAATATAATTGACGTGTTTAAATTTAAAATCTTTAAATATTATATAGAGGGGAATCCTTAGCACAACCCCTATAAATACGCCATTGGCTATAATAACGCTTATTAAAACTTGTAAAAAAACAAATAAACAGTTATTAAAGTGTACCTGAGAAATTCTATTTTAACACTAATAAAAAAGGTGTTACCTAATTATTTTTTTTTTTTTCAAAGAAGGTGTAGACTGTAGCGACTAGCGAATATAGGTTCTAACCTATAAACCGTTTGTGCTTACAAAAATAATAAATATTATGCAATATGCATATTTATTCAATAAAGTTAATAGTACAAATTTATAGTATAAATATAACAGATTCAAATTTTAATCTTAATTCATCGCATAATTTGAATTAATTTCAAACAAATTTATTTTTGAGTTATCTAAAAAGAAACACATCATAGCAATTTCATAGACCATTGGTTAAGAATCCCTGACTTACACCATTAAAATTATTTCCTTGCTCCGTGACGTAAACTGTGTGGTGCAAGCTTATACTTCTGCACCGTTAGAAAATTTCTGTTTGTATGCTATATATTTTCTATTTTCAAAAGTCAACATTTGTTTACTAAACAAATACATATACAAATTTGTAATTATTGCCGTACAACCGTGTCTCTAAACTATATTATGATAAATAATTTCTTCAATTAGCTAATTTTGAGCGGAGTTTCAGATAATTATAAGCCATAATAATTGTTAGTTTTATATTGAGCATGTTTAAAAATTGTTACATATTTACATTTTATCTTAAATTCGTCTATTATAAAGTGACATTATTAAGATTTTCATGATTTAAGTATTATTACTTTTGGCATAGGTATTAACAAAATAATCTGTGTCTATTTAACTATCCTCAACAATTTTTCATTGTTTTTGGAAAAAGTATTGAGAATTTTGAAAAATTACTTCTTTAAAGTACCAACGAGATGCGATTTCTAATCTTAAAAACTATTGTATGTCAAGTATTTCCTTACGAAAATGTTACCATAAAACGAAATAGAAAAAGAAAGAAATAAATAATCATTATAAAAACACTAGTTTCTTAGAATTTAAAAGTTGTTGGTATTCAAATAATTTAAATTCAAGACATTACCTATTAATGATTTAAAAAAAAAAACAGGACATACTCGTATTTCGCACCATGGATATTCTGTGTTTCTCAGGTGGGACATAGTGGGTGGGTTAAATTCCAAAGAAACGATAAATAAATCCATCAATAAAATGATTCTGAGCGGAGCTTTAGTTTATACAAGAAAATTTGTTTAAATTTTTTAAATTTTCCTATCCAAAAACTGAAAACAGGAAAAAAAGTTTTTGATGGGAAGTAAAGTATAGAGAAAGAGATTCCAATAACAACAAAAATCTTCACATATAAAGAATTTTTTTTCTTCAAAATATTTTTTCTATTTAAATTTAAATTTTCTTCAAGTTTAGATTAAAAAGAAAGTTATTTTGTCAGATTTTGGGTAGTTTTCCCAAATTTTGGAAAAACTATAGAGAATTTTAAAAAAAAATGACCTCTCTAGTTTCATCTAGAACCGAATTCAGGTTAAAAAAGTTGCTAATCAAAACTTTTGGCAAATATTTCTGTACTAAAAAGCGTTTACGGGGAAAAAAAAGAAAAAAAATCATTGTAAAAATATAAGCTTCTTCGCTCCAATAAGAAACTAAAAGAAATTTGGTAAAGTATTATAAATTATTCATCAAGCGGGGATTTATAGAGGAATTTGAAATATTGATGGGTTACACTGCACCAACTGAAATTGAGGCTAATATATGCCACTGTCCTCGTTCATAATATACCAATACACTAAGCGTTATTGCGTATTGTTCCCTTCGACTCTGTCATTATACATATATGTTGTGAAATTCAAAACAATTATGAAGCAAAGAATCTAGCCTGAGGCAACAATTATTCTCACGAGTAGTGTCAATTATGACTGAAAATTCTTTTAAAACAAAAAAGGTTTAGGCTGGCGTATCCTCATGAATGGTTAACAAAATTCAAATAAAGTGTATTAAATTATCCTACCTACCATTGTTTAAGATTTATGTCATGAACAAGACAACAATTTACAAAACACTGATTTGATTAAAAGGCAATTTATACATTGAATCAAAAACTAAATTGAATTATTTACAATTCTATTATCAAATCTAGACAAGTTAACTGATATTTTTAACTAGTTTTAGTTAATATAGTATTCTTTGAAAATAAAAATCAACTTAGTTAAGTTAAAGTTAATTAAAAACATAAATGAATTTGAGGCCTACTTTAAGTTACACTTTTTTAGAAAAATCAATCAAATCATGTTAAAAGTTACTTTTTTCAGAACTATCCGCAACTACCATAATAAAAATGACAATAAAAAACATGTTTCCTATAATTTTTGTGGAAAAATATAAATACCAAAAAATTATATAAAAATATTTAAACATAACATGTACATACCAGTTCTTCTATATTGACATATAACTCTTATTCTAATAAAAGAACTACGTTGAACTTTGTTTGAAGTTTGAACCCCCAGAAATTTTTTTGTGTACGTGCTTGTATTGAGTTAAAATTATTTATGAATTAGAAATAACAAAGTAATGAAGTTATTTTTAAAGGAGTACAAAGTTATTAAGATAAGTAACACGCTTAACTCTTAACATTTAACTAATTCCTATCAATATTTTACAGGTAATTATTATGGTAGCACACAGATACGTATATCACATGAGTATTAATATTTTTAAACAAATTATGTAACTCTTACAACAATATTTGCAGTATAAAATAAAAAACTAATATTGGGTATCATATTTACCTTAGTCTTAAATATTGTTTCAAATTTTTTTTGCAATAATAATTATTTTTAATTATTATTCAATTTTAAATAGTTTTCAAATATTCGTCAGAAGTTATACGAAAACATTGTTTAGTCGATAGTAATAATTATTCTTTCATTACTTAACCGATTAGTGATTTACTCTAGAAATAAGTAATAACTGCAAATGAACTCTGCGAATTAAATTATTTACGTCTAGACTGAAATATAAATTGAAAACATTTAAACTAAACTCGCTGCTATGTCGTACGGCACTGTGACCTGTGAACCATTAAATTCTTGCAAAAAATAAAAAAATAAAAACATTCGTGTACATTGTAATAGTAATTTTGCAATTGCCGTAGTTTTAATTAAAACGTTTACCAAAGAAAACTACCTACGTGTAATAGTTATGGATTTATAGTTTTCTCCGTCTTTTTTTTTCGAGCACATTATTTAAATTTAAAAACAGTTGGAAACTTTTATAAGCCTCGCCGAACTTCACTACTTTATTCAACTTCGGAATGCCAATGCGCATTATATATAATATAATGCTATAATACTATAGACCTATAAAACTACACGCCACCGGAAACATTTTTCCTCAGACGTCTCTTGAAAATAATAAGTCAAATATAGTTTCGTTGTTGGCGAATGGCGGATAAATGATATTTATATTAAGTAAAAACTATATGACCCGTTTATATTGCATAGAAACATATTATTTTGTTTATAGAGTAAAAATCGCCGGGAATGACTTTGAATTTAGTTATAAGACCGCTGCATACATGTCACACAATAATACCTGCCTAACCGTAGGCTCTTTTAATAGACAGAATAAAATATTGTTCGCGTTCGCATTTAAACCCATGTAGGTACAAGGTTAACGTAGTTTTTCCATTCAAAGAATGTCTTTTCACTTGCATCATCAACCATAATAGGTACCACCATAATATATTATGTAAATATTAAATGCCTACCTATACAGACACCGAAACGAATATCGACATTCGGAAAGCTCGTTATGAACATGCGAACAAAAAATTGAACATTTATAATAATATAAAAACATCATCAAGTGTTATTCATTTCTCATTGGTACAAAACGAATTGTTATTGGAAACACGTTTAAGCAGGGACGCCCGCAGAAATGTACCACGGCGGGGCAGGGGGAGCAAACAAATTGTAAGTGAATAAAAGCCCTATTTCATAACACTCATAAATATTATTTTAAAAATAAAAGACTGATGTAAGTTGATATAAAATTCAATTAATAGTTCAAATACTTATAAAAATAAGAAACAATAAATTAAAAACAAAAAAGCCGGACATACTTCGCACGATGGGTGTTCTTCGCACGACGGATGGGATTCTCTTGATGGGTGTATTTAATTTTAAAGAAACGATGAATCTATTCTTCAATAAAACGATTCTGAACGAGGGAAGTTAATAATGTAAAAATAAATGAGAAAAAAAAATGTTAGATAAATGTCCAAAATTTTTTTTTCACATTTTCAAAATTTTCTTGCTCCAAAATTTTTCTTATATGATTTTCTATCTATGTTTAAATTTTCATAAAATTCGGATCAAAAAATGATGGTTCTTGAGTGGTTTTTGTCAAATTTTAGATAGTTTTTTCCAAAAAAAAAATTGAAGAATTGAGAAATTCAAAAAATGATCTCTTTAAAGTACAATCTAGAGGCAAATCCGGTTTCAAAAAGTTATTGATCGAAACTTTTGGACTAGTATTTTCATATGAAAATAAAAAAACCGGACATACTTCGCACGATGGGTGTACTTCGCACGACGGGTGGTATTCTCTTAACGGGCGTATTAAATTTTAAAGAAATGATAAATCATTTCTTCGGTAAAACGATTCTGAACGAAGGAAGTTAATAATACATA
>JAIPRM010010417.1:0-13799 GCA_025469315.1 Stegophylla sp. TES_Ste_2020
TGAAAAAGTGTTCACAGAGGAAGAAAAAAAAAATAAACATCATTGTAAAAACATAAGCTTCTTCACTAACGTTCAGAATCTAAAACCATGGCTACAACACGTTTGGGCATTTTATCCCAAATTGCGACACGTTTGGGCACAAAATCACAACACGTTTGGGCATTCTATATTCTTAAAAAAATACTACGTTTGGACACTAAAATGTAAAATGTATATAACTTTGTTTAAGTGGCGCGAAGCTAAGTAAAAAAAAAAAAGCAGAGCGGCCCTACCATAGTAGGATCTTTTCCATTAATTCACTACCACTATTTTTTTTTTTGGTTTTTCCGATTTTTTTTCCCTAACTTAACCTATCGTTTTCAAAACCTTATCGAACGTTATATAAGCGTAAGTTAGTTAACTGGGTGTTTTGACGCCTCCGCTTCGCTCCGAAAATCAAAAATATCTCCCGGCTTGCTGTGCAACGTGAGGACATTTCGGCTTGTTAATCGACTTGCTATGCAACGTAGGTACAATATTACTATTTTTATTTAACACGAGTACATTTGAATATATATATTATGCATGTATGTACATATTTTATATACTATTTAAACAAAGGTATATACATTTAACATTTTAGTGCCCAAACGTGGTATCTTTTTAGGGATATATAGTGCCTATACGTTGTGTGGATTTTGAATACTAAACAGGTAAAAATGCCCAAACGTGCTGCACCGAAAACCATCAGGGAGGTCTACAATATTTTTATTTTTATTTTTAATTATACGGACTGGGACCTTTTTACATATACAATACTTGAGGTAACAAACAAATAATATGGAATAACAATAATTTATAACATAGAGGCGCATAATTAAATTAATAACAAATCTTTAAAGGCAGAGTCTGCATTAGAAATCGACATAAGACGCCTTAACCATAAAAAAGGACAGTGGAACGAGATGATCGTGAAGGAACTTTAAAGCAAATTAGGGAAAGCAGGACAGGTGAATCGATATTATTGTTAACGAACTCTACAAGGAATTTAATACCAGTGCGTACGTCGACGTTCAGCTAAGGAAGTTAAACCAAGTTTGATAGCAACCGGCAAATAGTTATGAGGTGTACAAAGGATTTCTGGTATAAAACTAGCTAAGCGCAGGAATCGGCGTTGGGCTCGTTCAACCTACGTCATAGACTACGTACCACATAGAGGCATACTCGTATTTAAAGGGGAGATTGTAGACTCGCCCAATTTTAACAACATGTAAACTCTCCCAGGTTTACTTCAATTTTAGACCTGAAGTGTATATATAAACTCTCCCGGACCTTTTTCTACACTACCTGAAACGTATATGTAAACTCTCAGGGGTTATTTATTACGTTTACTCGAAGAAAATGTACAAACTCTCCCGAGTCTCCTTTAATACTACCAGTTAGATTAATGTAAATTGTAAATTATAATTTTCGAGCACATAAGTCAAGTATATAAATAATAGTAAATAGTACAAAATAATAGTACAAGCAAATTTTCAGCAGTGAATTAAGATTGCAGTCGAGACAAATATAACATACAAATTAATAAGAATATGAATGAATTTCATTAACCGTATACTATCATTTAGATCGAGAAACAAATAAAATAAAAAACAATAATATAAATAAATTGCTTTAACTGTAAACTCTTGTTTAGGTCAAGACATAAATAAAGTAAAAATTATTGATATAAATAAATACTACTTGCTGGAATTAAAAATATAACAAAAATCACTTAAATTTAATCTTACATTGGCACGAACCCACAATTTTTAAAAACGTTAAGGTACCTATATTTTGGTCTTTATTATCAGTCATTCCTTGTTTTATGTATTTTTCTCTGTTTTTTATGTGATAGGTTAAACTATTTTTTACTTGGTTTATCTGTACTTTACATTTTCGGGTATAGCTCAATTTGAAAGTCTTTTAGGTCTTTCAGATAGACATATAATATTGACCCGAGAGAGTTTACGTATTTCCTTCAGGTACCCACACTGCTGACCCAGGACAGTTCACTATAGGGAGAGTTTACCACCGCTCATTTAAAGATTTGGTACCTCGGGCCTATAAGATTACATATTAATCTTTTAATAATGAAAAAGACCATATAAAACAAGAAACACTATTTATTAATTATCTACATTATTTTGCGATATACACACAAATTAGTCGACTAATTCGTCAATAAAACTGTCATAATAAACGGATTTCAGTCTAACTCTATACTGAGAATTCTATACATTCAATTTTTCTTCACCACTTTTCCAACAACGTAAATAATTTTTAATTCTTTCGAGTACTTAAAACGAAATAATATCCTGCACTTTGTGACTTCAGTGCACAGAAACACGCGTAACGCTATTTCCGTAAATAAAAAATGTTTCCCATTCAAAACATATTGCGTGATAAACAGTTTAAATTGCTTTGAGCTTGTTTTGTTTCCGTCGTGAAATGTTTTAAAAGAACGCGTTTTTTTTTTTTTTTTTTTTTCTGCAGGTCAATAATATCAATCGGGTGAAATTTTTAGAGTTTTATCAGTTTTAGACGAAATATAACACGGAACACAGAAAAAAATGCAAATTACATCCCGTCATTCGCTCGCGCTTCATTAGACCCTCGGCGCGAGCACTGCACCGGGTCGTCGTGCGCCGCGAATCGTGCCCCCCCGCCCGCCCGCCAACGAGTCCACCGCGCCGCGTCACACCACCGACGACGACGTACCACTCCCCTCTCGACCTAATCCTGTCGTCGTCGCGCAGCCCTTGCCTCGGTGGAGCGAGTATAGTATAGGTGTAAGACCGCGGTGACGTCGATGCGGGAAGGGGGGGGGGGTGGGGGGGTGGAAAGGGTTCGAAGGGAGGCGCGGACACGGGGTGACGGGCACAGGGCGGCTGTGGTGCCGGTGCACTGCGCTTGCGTCGGTGGTCCACCGGGTCCCAGTCTCCGGCGGCGGCGGTGGAGCTGCCCGCGCCCGGTCGATACACTACTCCCCGGTCGGCGCGACGGCGGTAACGTTTGCCGCCGGTGCCGTGCGTTGCGCCGTGTACCACCCCGCCACACCAGAAGCACCACCACCGCCACCGCCACCGCCACCGTCACCATCTCGAGGCGAGGCACCACCGCGCGGCAGCAGTAGTGGTGGCGGTATAATAGCACTCCGGAGGTGTTCTGTTGCTCGCACATCTCCACGGTCGACCGACAGTGACGGACGCGCGGGGCCGCCGGCGATATGGGACGTCTTTTCTTGTAGCGTCACCGCAGCCGCAGCCGCAGCCGCCGCCAACCACCATCACCACCGACTACGACCAGCCGCCGTGAGTATACACACAACAACCACCTATAAATATTATACGACGACTGGACAAGAACGAAACACAATATCACTCTACCTCTACCACTCAGATTCATTTGTTTAAAACGAAATTGACGCTATTGAGTAAAATAATTGTATTTTTTTTTTTTTTTTAATATGACTGTGAAAACAGCTCTCTCTGGTACGATTTACCAATAAACGGTAGTGTATAACCGTGTTTCGTTTTCAGACAGTCGTATAAAATAATTTAAATAATATATTTTTATAATACCAATGCGATAATCGGTTTATATCGAATCTCGAGGGGTAGTATAAGTGCGATTTGAGGTAACAAAAACGAAATGCGAAGGATCGAGTGTTATTCGAAATTACCCAAATCCGTATGCGACTGCGCGAGTTGTATTTAATAAAATATATTATTATAATACAAACATGTACAAATCAACCACGAACCACAACATTTATACGCTTTTTCGCTTATGCCTTTGACGATTTTTTTTTTTTTTTTTTGCATATTCAATAATGTGGTAAGAAAAAATGACATGTTTTGTACTACGTATTTTTTAAAACACAACAGTACGACGAAAGCGACAAAACGTACTTTTTCCCAAATCGTAAGAACGTACTATTATAATTTATGCCGTTTTTATTCCATTTCACTGCCCTGCTTTCCGAATGTAGTGTACGATTTTCTTTTTAATATACTACTGCGGTAATGTTATTACACAAATTCGAGTTAACGATGAAACGATTAATTCGATTTCGAGTTATCGAGAGTAATGATAATCTCTAGGGGATTTCGGTTTATTAACGAAAAATTCGACATGTTGAATATACGAATACCTGTAATTATTATAATAAAATATCAATGATAAATACTCTTTATCATACATTATTTACATCGTCACGCAGGAAAAACAATTGTCGTAAGGGGAAAAATTTCAGTACTTTCGGTAAACTTTTTTGATGGACAATTTTCAAAATTTCAGCTTTCACGCACACATGTTCTCGTCTCGGGTATCACCATCACGTTTGGAGTTTATGTGCGTACTATTATCACGAATTATTATTGTATAATATGAAACTTAACAACTCCCACTTGTTATCGAACAATATATTTATTTTCATTCGCATAACAATTCTAGTAAGCTTTATCAATATTCCGGGGGGAAGAAGGATGTTCCAACCTCCAAAACCCCATGTGGTCGGCCCAGCATCCTCACGAATATGTAATTATTATTGTTATCGTGATGACAATCGTTTCTACGCGTCTTCTAGGTGTACCGGGCCAGAGACTCCAGAATAACATGGTTATTAGAGGGGGGAAAGTACCATAACGGGAAAAATTTCGCTGGATTAATTCACGAGTCTGAAATAAAAAAAAATCCGAAGTATTCACAAAGACAAGGAAACCGAACAGGACACTATTTTATTGACTATTATTCATATTTTTTTAAATTTGTATTAATATGTTAAGATTGCAATAACTATATCACAGTTATTATAATATTTTCTACACTAATACGGCGATATTTTATAAGGTATATTTTAAGGTAAGATTATATTGTTCTCAAGATATCAAGGTAATCTACCGCTCAATGAACATAAATAAACCTGGTCACACGTTTATCCCCATCGTCTATTATTTGAGACTTACTCAGATCAAGCCTAGACTAGATTCTGAGTTAATCTCATATGTGTATAAGTATAATAATTCATATTTAAATTGTAAGTCATTCGTTACAATTTTTAATAACAAAATCCGTCAAATCATAATTTGGAATAAAAAATATTGGTTGGAACCATTTAATTTAACAGGTTCTGTACGTTATAGGTTTTACTCGTATTTCCGTAATTACTACAAATATTTCTGAAAAAAAGAATGTCTGACTCACAATTTTGGAGTTAACGAGTTTTGGAAACAGGCTGCTCCAGTATATATACTAATTATAACGTATAATGTAAAATAAATTTACCTTCAAAACTAATTGGGCCCGTGAACTCAAAGTCTACGCACGACTGTGAGTGCGATGTAAAATTTTTATTATTTTCATTGCTTGCGACCAAAACATAATTTACGAATATTATAATTAATGGTATAATATTTTACGCGATCTCGCGGAAGTGAGACTCGAGTCTGCGTTCGGCTTTGCAGATTACGATTTTTTACCGTGCCGTAATTTTATTTTTATTTTTTATATTCCAACTTTTTTCCTCTTCTCTGTCAAACGTTACGTAATTATGTTTTCACTTACGGAGGCCTTTTCCCGTTTTTCCTCACCGCCGCCGTCCGCCGAAACGATGATGCAAACTTTTTGTTAAAACTCGAGAACGCACAGAGAAACGAAACGCGGACAACACAGCGCGATGACTGTTTTCCGCCGTGTTCGCATTGTATATTGTTATTATATTTTACTGCGTGCACTTATGCACTACACCGCGTACAATAATAGTATTTCATATAATTTCGGCCCATAAAAACAAGTATAAAACGTATAAAACGCACGTGTTTTATAAAAATGAAAACGAAGTTCCAAATTTACTATATTTTATATATTAAACTGTACTTGATTCGAATTATTATTATTACTAGGACTAGGAAAATTATGCACAAAAAACCTACAATAAAGGCATTAAAAAGGAGCAAATAATGCAACAAAAAAAAAAATGACTTGAAAATGAAAATATTTAGTTGAAAATTATTTTTAATACCAAAAAATAACTTAATAATGAACCTTATTTTATAAGTTAAAACAAATTAATTCTTAAAAAATCTATAAATACAATTAAATATATGTGTAAAACAAAAAAATTTAAAAATGCTTTATTAAACTACAGGTACTGTTTGTTATACTTTTAAATATAAATACTCTTTAACGTAATATGTATAATTTTATTTATTTATTTATTTTTTTGTTTATTTTTAATATTTATTTATTTAATAATTTTACTTTAATATGATAAATATGTACCTAAATGTATCAAAAATATGGAAAATGCATAAAATTAACATAATATAAAAGCTAATGAATTGACTCTAAAATAACAGATATGCATTAATTCATGAAAACCGTAAGAAAATGCAAAAAACTGCAATTTTTTTTTTTTTATTTGAAATCTGTGATGTATGAATCAGGTTTTATGTTTCATTAGCTATGTCCTGGATGAAAATGCTACAAATTCCTAGCTATAATTATTATTTACAATGAAATACATGTATTTAAATACCTACTGTTTAAAATGTAATTATTTGAAATTAGTTACCCTCCAGGTCATTAGTGACCCTACGATTTGTCTTCAGATGTTTCGCAAGTAATGTGGTATTATTTAACTATTAACACAAATTGTTTTTTTTTTTCAATTAGTCGTTTCGAGAAAAACAGCATAATCGTAAATCTGTAACACTTTTGTAATATTTAGAATATATTACAATACGTGTTTTTCTCCAAAAATTAACAATATAATATTATGATTATGAACATAAAATATTTTCATAACCTATTTCAACGTTTTGTTATTCAACCCGTGCTATACGCAAAAAGCTCGTGCTCATTGGTGGTACGCTAAGGAAATCTCGCTTTGTTAAAAAAAAAAAAGTCAGAATTATTAATAACATTAAATAATAATTGTACGTTATTAGGTCAAGTGGTGCACGTGAAAGATTTCAAAATGTTTACTCGGTACTCGAATATAAAGAGGTTAAAAACCGCTGGCCTATTGTGTGACATTAATTTGCATTAGAGAATTTGAATTATTATGTCTATTCGAGTGAGTTATAGTAATAAATAATTTACGTTTTCGTTAAACATTTATATAAATTGGTACCTCTTAAGAGTGTACGTATTTTATACCAACTCTTTATTATGACCCATTACAGAGTGAGTATGCATATTTTTTATATTTTAAAAACAAGAGTTATGAATTATCAGTAATATAAATTAGTTTATTTATTAAAGTTGAACGAATAGGTATATCGTTACACTCTGATTGCAATAATAATTAATTGCGTCTATACAAATTATTTGAACATCAGATTTTTACAAAAATATATAATATATTAAACTTTTTTTTGCGTCTTTTCCTTCCATGATAATATTACCTATAGAATGAAATATGTAACTGTGCAAAACCTACGATAATAATAATATTATGACACATAATTACTGTAATTTAGTAAAATTACGAATGGTTAAAATTCATCGTGTAAACACTACGGATCTGTGCTAAATTATATTTTTACAAGATAGACAGTAAAATAACAGCTAAAATGTTTTTTTTTTTAATTAAAATATAAATAGCTTTTTGTTCCACCTGAAAAAACTAAATTTGTAGGTACGAGATATTGTAGTTGGTGTAACGATATCAACAAAAAGAACATTTAAGCGTAAATGATTTGATCTTCGAAAAACATTTTATAAACCTTCTATGTAAGAAAATTACTACCATACTTAAATCGTAACCTAAAATAAGTTATAAGTTATTACATTTTAAATTTTTATAAGGACAGTGTTGTTTGTTTACAGATTTTATTTTATTTTAACTATATGTGACCTTGTGTTCGACTTAATAAATTACCCAAAGAAGTTGTAAAAAAAAAAAATATAATAGATTTTCATTATTGTGTTAAATAAAATAAGAAACAATCGAACTCGCTCGATAATAAATAAATAGAGTTATCATTCATACATTGCCATTGGCTTCGGAAAGTTACTAAAAAACGCACAAATCAAAATGATTTAAACACTCTGATTAATATAAATATTTCCGATTTAGTTTTTAATTACATCGGAATTCAAACGGTTCAACAAATTTAATTTGGTTTACAAAATCAATGTCTGCGTATACGGGTACAGTATAGAATACCCTTCGATTCGTACGCAGCTGTCTACCAAATTTCCGGTCAACCCCTATACGCAGAGCGAAATCAATATTACATTAATGTAATCCAATAATATTCTTAAAAATAATTACAATCATGTACCGCATTAACAGTTAATTGTTTTTAATAATTGAATAAATTAAAAATTGAATAGTAAAAAAATTCCGAATTTTAATCAGTTATAACTTACAACCAAGTTTTCGATATATTTTATTTATCAAACCTCTTTCAACAAAATTGTATTTGGTATATTCAGTTTGAAAATATTTAAAATCCACGGTGACAGAACACTCTTTTCTCACTGTTATTTAAAATTTGAAACGTACGACGCGGACACCGGGTATTTCTAACATCATTTTCTACTTGCAAAACGAGTAGTCTTAACTTTCAATTTCAAAATAATCACACAAAACTACCACGAGGTAAACAAACCAGTGCCGGGTATACGAATCGGTTGGGAAATAATTAATTTCAAAGTGGGTAGCGGTCCAATATTTGATCTACATACGCCGATATATAGATATTTAAGTACTCTACGCATTCTATTTGAAACTTTCATAAGCTTAAAAGTTTCTCTAAAGTAATTAAAAATTGAAAACACGACTCGGTTTGCGGTCTACTATACTACGCATTTGATGAATAAAACTGTCCCGCGCTTGAGTGTACTCCGGATATTAAATTTTCACAATAGGTAAGTAAAAATTATTAAATGTATTTACCATAATCACTTGATAAACAACTATAATAATATTATATTGTATACTGTAGAGTTAAATAATAACAACTTTTGTGTGTCGACATATTATGCCAGGTGAAATATTTCTTATAGATATACCACAATGAAACTGGCTTCAAAATATTCGTTTAGTACCTATTTTGAAACCTAACCTTCAAACCTAACCAGAGATTTATTACTAATTTTAAAAACTTTTAATTATATGTTAACGTGTATTAATTTATAAAATTGGATAACAATAATTAATAATAATAATTATTATCCCTAGTATAGTATACTGCGCACATTTCACAATAATTGTGTTTTCTGTGATACTATCTCGATGACGACAACTCAGTCGATAACATTTTGAATATCACTTCATTTTATCTACACACAAGACACTGTAGGTAAAAAAAAATAGCGATTTCTATACGGGCGCTGAACGTTTGGTCTAATTGACCCAAAAGTCAACACGTTTGGGTACAAATAGACACAACGTTTGGACACATAAAATAAAAGATATTTCATAATTTTACCTGGTAAATCAGAGAACGTTTGGGTACACAATATATCATCGGTCTAATTCGCAAAGGTCGTATCTCCATATAATTTGATAATGTATGTATTAATATTATTATGTCTTGATATCAAAATAATGTTAAGTTTTTTGTTAATTATTTTTAAGTTTATTTTAAAGTATTTTTAGTTAACTATATTCTTTAGAATAATATATGATAGTAGTACTAGATAAGTTATCATTGAGAAATGTCATCTAGAAGTCAAAAGTTACTGGCATTAGCCAAAAATCCTAATTTTACTACTACTAATTCATCCAAACAAATGTCTAATGAATTCTCTAAAGTATCTGTTACTAAAATGACAATCATGACATATACAATCTTTTTCTAATGCTGTTAATACCAAAACCTCTAACTTACAGACAGAAGGTAATCTACAAGGTTTGTAATACACTGTTTTACTAACTTTATATAATAATATTGTTTTTAACACAAATAATATTATGTTTTCTCTATAGATTTTTATATTGATAAGTATATTACTGAAAACTTAATCGAATTAGGCAGTGGATTAGAAATTATTATGTACCCAAACGTTGTATTGATTTTTGGTGTGTGAAAAAAAGTGTACCTAAACCTGTGTTCCCAATCGTTCTCCCGAATCACAGGTAAAAAATATTGTTTTGTGCCCAAACGTGTTACGGCCATATTGGACTGCTGTTATCGAATATTACTTGGTTGATTAATTTTATTTATCATATCTACTAATATAATTTACAAGCTGGTATGGACATTGCGATAATCAGATTGTTTTACGGTTATAATGTTGTTGTTAAAATGTAAAACGCTTCAAATTACTATGCACGAAAACAAATATAACATGCTAATATTATTAAATTCTGTGCATAATATGGATGAAAAAAACATACATTTGTTCGCTTTATTATTGTCATCCGTGATCCCATGAAGTCATAAGAGCACATTGGGATGAAAATTACGACAACGAGCTCATAAGTGTAAAAATTTGTGACGATATAGGGTCGGTGGTAATCCCCATTATTATCCCTCGACTTTATTGCACCTCTACCCTAAAATCCTACTTAACGGGTTTCAATTTTCAAACATTAATTCAGTAACCAGCGTATTTTGTTTGTGGTTTTTACATTCTTTTTTTCTCCTTTATTTACGAGGCTTACTATAGAGCGTTTGTTTTTACTATTTAAATTTCTCAACCACGTGGCCACTAATTAAATAAAAACACGATATAATTTACGTCGTTGGTTTACTTATAGGCAGTTTTGGCTACTAAAATACCTATAATATCTAGTATACACTTTAATTGGTTCAAAAATATACAAAAATGTAACGTTTTGAAGAGGAACGCCGTAGTTTGCGGTTCGATATTCGACGGTTGTTACTCGAGTGTTACTTATAATATCCTAAATTTGTAACAGTCGGTCATTAGCGCTAATAGATGGAGGGGGGGGGGCTAGAGGGACTTAGCACCCCCTAAAGTAATTTTAGCCCCCAAAATATATGATATTTGAATATATACATAAATATTTATGGTGAAACAATATTTATGAAAAAAATTAATATTGAGTGATATTGTATAATAGTACTATATGAATCAATTATTAATTATTGTAAAATTACTAATGAAAATAATATTTTTCTATGTTTTATCAACCTATGATGAAATACCAATTATTTTTCACTGTTATTTTGATATAATCCCTTGACCCTTATATGCATTTTCATTTTATAGATGTATAATAAGCGTAAGTAAAGTAGGTACATCGTACATATTATATACTTCAGAAAATATTTTATGCTACTATGAATAAAAAGATATTAGCCCCCCCCTAATTTTTTATCCTATTTGCACCTATGCAGTCAGTGTTCCACTCTGTTGTAGTAACACAAGAATAATGCCCACCTCGAATTTTCAGCGCGAAAAGTTAAAACTAAAACGTGTGAGTTATTGAGGATTACAATATATTATGGGCTTAGTAATGTGTTTGAATAAAGTTTTTCTTTTTACTTTAACCCGCGTGAAGTGTACACGATTAACGCGTGACGAATCGTATTCGTTTTTCTCCATTTGTTATTTTTGATTTTACATTCAGACCGAACCATAGAAGTCAGTGGTTTTACGAATACGCTTATTTTTTACTTTCATTTCGTATACAAACACTTTTTCACTCGAAAATCAACGTGCAGTAAAAGTTTACGTTTAAGAGAATTTTGTTCGCATATGCTACTCTAAACTGCTAATTTGTCGAAATTCTCAATAGTTTTGATAAGTGCAATGAAAAAGTGCCGAAAAATCGAGTAGAATATGTCAGTAATAATTGAATGACAATTCAAAAACAGTGTAATTAAGACTGAAAAAATATTTATACAAATTTGACCACTTTTAGGATAAATATAGAATATATAGCGTATGCCCATAGTGCGAAGTGTATGACTGGCTTTTTCATTTCACTTGATTAGAAGTTCATAAAATAAATTCACGTTACCAATAAATTGTGGCGACCAGAAAAATAATTTCAAAAAATTTCCAACATTAATGCATGACAGAATGAAAAATGATTCTAAGGATTGACATTAAAACTAAGTTTGTGCGAGACTCGAGAGCGAACCCTTAAAATTATAACTTACCAAACTGGTTGTGTTTTTTTTTAAAACATTTATCAAATTTTACAAATTTAATTTAAATTTCTCGCTCACATAAATCAAGCATACGTTTATGTTCAAAGTTTTGGTTATTTTTTATTCACATGAAGGATGAAGCCAATTTGTATCGAATGTTTAGCAAAAAAGTAAACTTAAATTTAATTGAAATACTACACCACACATTAATAAGTTATTATTACATACATTTTTTTTTAAATATTCTCAAGGAATGTATGACCTAAATTTCGTTTATAAATATTTTACCGGGAAGTATTAATTTGAAATAACATTTTTTTTTCTTCGGTTATAAGTATTTTAATTGCTGACAAAACCCGTAAAAAGAGTGAAAATGTTATAACTCTGTCTGATTATTATTATACTATACTAAACAGTCCGCAAAAATGATTCGAGGATTATTTATTTACATTAAAATTTTCGATTTAAACTCAAACTTGATGATTACTGATTTTGAAAAAGGCTCTCATCTAGTGATGTTCCACTAGAAATATTCCTATTTTCTCGTATTATGATAAATTACGTGATTATGACTGTATCAGTAATATGAATGTAAGACAGTAATAAAAAAAAAACCGTATTATAGTTAGTGTACCAGCTACTTTATAACGTGCTTACTCTGCTTTGTCATGCATAATAATAATTATAAATATTTTTGTTATTATTTAAATTAATAAAATTACAATCTTTATACTTATAACTAGTATACACTTAAATTAGATTTATATCGAATACATATCAATTTTTTTTTTTTTTTTTTGATTACCCTAAGTCTATGTTTTCTTCAGTTATGTTTTTGATAAAAATATATTTTACGTTCGGATCAATTTATTATAGATATAAATTTAGCTAAACATTTAAAAATATTTTAATCAATATATTTTTTATTTTTATTTTTTAACGTAATATTCCCGATAAATTTCTTATCTCAAGAATGTTCCTGAAAATATTCCCCGGGAAAGATCCTGGGAATTTGAGCATCACTACTCTCGTCAGAGCATTGCGCTTACCCGAAAACTGTGAACATTTGTTCGAAAACGAATGTGCTCGATTTTGTTCTTTCTCGTTTTAAGGGTTGTTTTTTTTCTTCTTTTAATAAAATTTTCAACTCTGTAGTACAGTCTATACTGGACGAAGTTTCAATAATAATAACAATTCTTACACCGAACTCGGATTTATAGAATTACGTATATAATATCTAAATGCTTACAAACATGCTTACTGCTTAGTTTAAATTTGTTCTCGACAAATACCCCAAACAGCCGCTGTGAATAAACTTTATTATTATGATTAACTCAACAGTAACAATAATTAATTACTGCGTTTCCGGCTGCATTAAGTCGAGATAAGTTCTTTCGAACTCTCACATTGTTAACTTCGATTTCCCAGCGATTCGTTGACCATAACACAGTAGTACAACTTTTAATTGGACGATTTATGTACACACTCGTATTGATGTTAAATTATTATATTTATCTTCTTTCCGATCCCAATTATAACGTTCCCCTAAAGTAGGGTGACCATACGTCCTGTTTTATACAGGATTGTCCTGTATTTCGGCTCTGTGTCCTGTTGTCCTGACAAACTTCTTTCAGGACGCTTTTTGTCCCGTAATTTCAAGTCTGTCCCATATTAATCCCGTTTTTTGACTTGCTGTTG
>JAIPRM010010419.1:0-13794 GCA_025469315.1 Stegophylla sp. TES_Ste_2020
CTGATCGAAACTTTCGGTCAAGTATTTCTATACGAAAAAGTGTTCACAGAAAGAGAAAAAAAAAAAAAATAAATAAACATCATTGTAAAATCATAAGCTTCTTCACTTCGTTCAGAATCTAAAATTAAATGAGAAGAAAAGTTGTTAGAAAAATGTCCAAAATGTTTTTTCACATTTTCAAAATTTCTTGTGCAAAATGTTTCTTGTTTTATTGTCTATTTATATTTAAACTTTCATAAAAATTGGATCAAATAATTATGGTTTCCGATTTTTTTTTTCTATCTAATTTTGGGTAGTTTTTGCAAAGAAAAAAAAAATTTAAAAAATGACCTCTCTAAAGTACTAACTAGAGGCGAATCTGGTTTCAAAAAGTTATTGATCGAGACTTTTGGATAAGTCTTCTTTTCATACGAAAAAGTGTTTACAGAAAAAAAAATAATAATAATAAACATCATTATAAAAACACTATGTACATAATTTAAAATTTTTGTCAACTAACTCAACAATTTATTCCAAACTCCATTCACCGTGTATTTTGATTTTTCTATGACTTAACGTAAATTATTAAGTCCCTACATACCATTTACATAATATAATAAAAGAGTCCTCAGTGATTTGTGCATATGAAACCTTTAGTTTTATAGAAAGAAAAAAAAAATAAACATAATTGTAAAATCATAAAGCTTCTTTCAGAATTTAAAAACAAGTGACGTTCGTGTGTCGTTCATAAAATATAAACGTGTATGTGTGATCGTGCGTCCATGAACAACGTTCTTTCCAAACACTAATAAACGGTGTGAAGTGGAAGTATGGAACATCATATCATATATTATTAAAACCATCTATTTTAGAGCATTGCTTGCAGGGACACCATTTCGTGGGGAGGGGGGTTAGCAAGGTGTGCAATCGCATCTCCTTGGCTTTTAACAACTCAGTGGCCTGAGAGCGAAAACGAGAATCTAATGTCCTTTATATTTAAATTTTAAAAGCTGTCGATTTGTTTTCTAATTTAAATAAACAACGGAGGATCCATTAATACAATTATTTAAATATTACAACTATATTTTATATTAGATTCTGAGTGAACTAAAGAAGTTAGTGTACAATAATGGCTATTATTTTTCTTTGTTTTTGTGTGGAAATCGTTTTTATGAAGAAATAATTTTATAAAAGTTTCAACTTGTACTTTAAAATGTCAGGAATCAAGAGATGATACTTTAGAAAAATAACTTTCAAATTTTTCAATATTCTTTCAGAAGTTTGAGCTACCCAATACTTGAGTAAATAAAAACAAAAAATAAACTTTTGGATAAACGATAAAAATTTTATCGTAACTAAGAATATTAGTAGAGAATAGTGTGATGAACGTCTTAGTAAAAGGAAATTTTTTGTTATAATTTTTTTTTACATTTTCAAATATCTTTTTTCTCTTCAAAAGTTGTTTTTTCCCCTGTAAACAACTTTTTGGGTAGAAATATTTGTACGCATATACATTTTTTAATAAAATCATCCTTAATAATAAACCAAAATCGTCTAAATGAATATTCATTCACTCCTGATTACTTAAGTTTAGTAGCAAAGTCGTACAATTGGAAAGCTATACTTCCAAAATGATTTATGGTTTAATATTCAACACCCGTGGAACGAAGAATACCTATGGACCATGATGCAAAGTATGTACGGCTTTTAGATTCTGAGCGAGAGTACACGGTAAAACTGTTTTCCAACAACAATCTCAAATGAGTTGCATGAGCGATTGTTGTGCAATTGGTTTGCAACCAATTTATGTATTTTCTCCGCACACGAGTTCGATCGAATTTCGACCAGTGTACGCAGTTGTATGCAAACTCACGTTAAGAAAGAACGTGCATTTTTTTAAAGTTTTTTTAGAGATTTTTTAGTTAGCATTGAACTTTTGCTATATGTCGAGTAGGTCTGATGAAGATGATATGACCTAACCTGGTATATTATATTATTTTATGGTATTTTTAGACACTATACTATTAATATAGGCTATAAGATACAGATAAACATAGTTCGTAGTGGTATTATTATTTTTAGAACACCACAGCTGAAACGTAATAATGTATATTGAAATATTATTCAAAATACTGTATATTTGGCCCATCTTTAAAAGACTTGTTTTTAATTAATTATAATCCGTATATATTAGGTATATTAATATATGTTGATACATATTATATTAATTCAATTCTTTTACAAGAATCGTTCCAGATATAGTGTGGTATATACCTATCATATTTACTTTGGCTGCTACCTCGTGCCATGCTTTTTCTATTAGGTTTTCTCTTGAGTATCCAGGAAGATTATAATTGTACAAAAGTTCGTGTTTTTCTACCTCCTCTACGAATTTAATGTTTGCCAACTGCTTATTCATGGTGAATAAATTATCAGTTTATTACAATATAATATTAAATATAAATTATTTTAAATTAGGGCTTCGGGTACAATATACTAAATAAATTTAAATTAATTAATAAATCATTTATTAAAATGCAAATACGCAACTGAAACCGAAATTCGACCTGCAAGTACAGTTGCACGCGATCAGTTGAATACTGATTACAAAATGGTTTAGTTTGAGTTGACAAATGTGCGGTTTCCCATTATGTCACATATGTAAAGTCACAAAACGGTTGCTCATGCAACTGATTAGAGATTCTCGTTGCAAAACAGTTTTACCGTGTGCAGAGGGCCTTATTTTCCATTGTTAAATTTAGAAAATAAGGATATAGACTCAATAATTGAAAAATATAATGAAATTTTCAAAGACGAAATAGGCACATTTAACAAGTACGAAATAGCGTTAAATGTAAAAGCTGGGGCGGAATGTTAAGAATATGTGGAGATTTTAAAATCACACTTAATCCGGTATTAGAAGGGACCGAATACCCTCTCCCAAAAATAGAGCATTTGTACGCAAATTATCAGTGGTTCAAAATATTTTTCAAAAATTGATTTAAAAGACGCGTGTATCAACAAATGGTCATAAAAGAATCAGATCGTAAATATACAACCATTAACACGCACAAAGGACTATTTAGTTATAATTATAATCTATTCGGAATAAAAGCTTCCGCAGGGGAATTCCAAAAAGCCATGGAGATTTCCACAGCTGGTCTAAATGGTAAAGGTATATTTCAAGACAATATAATTGTAGCAGGTTCAACCATCACTGAGCACAATGCTCGATTAAGTAAATTATTAAATGTTTTATCAAATTCAGGTTTAAGAGTAAAATTAAATAAATGTAAATTTTTACAAAAATCTATTGAATATTTAGGGCATAGAGTAGACGAAAATGGTTTACACACGTTAACAAAACATACTGATACTACTGAAAAAGCTAACTTTCCAGAAAATAAAACGTTATTAAAATTATTTTAAGGGTTAGTAACATATCATATAAAATTTATTCCAAACGCAGTAGACATTTCAAAACCGTTATACATGCTTTTACGCAATGGAAGTAAGTGAAATTTAACACCAAAATGTGACTAAACTTTAATAAAATTAAACAAATTTTAATTTCAAAACCTTTATTAGTACATTATGACGCAAAACTTCCAATTAAATTGATAGTTGACTCATCATCGTATGCAATTGGCGCAGTGTGATCGTACAGATTTAAGACCGATAGCCTACGCATCTCGTGTCCTATCCGAGTCGAAATGCAAATTTCCACAAATTGAAAAAGAAGCCTTATAAATAATTTTTGGCGTTACAAAGTTCTACGATTATTTATTTGGTGGAAAATTTCAATTAGAAACCGATCATAAACCACTAACATATATTTTTGGCGATAAAAAAGGTATTCTGATTTATGTTGAAAATAAATTACAACGATGGGCTTACGTTTTATCATAATTTGGGGCTACAACAAGGAGCTACCGTAATATAATACCAACTAAATTTTGAAACAACATATTAAAAGAACTTCATTCTTGCCACATGGGCACTTCTAGTATGAAAAGCTTAGCTAGATCATATTTTTGGTGGCCAGGAATGGACAAAGAATTTCCATACGATAATGTTTCCATAAAAAGAAATAGACATCATTATCAAAGCACTAGTTTCTTCAATTCCCTCAGAATTTAACAGTATTTGCTATTAAAATAATTCAATACTTATTAGTTATTAATTATTTTTTGTATAAAAAAGCCAGACTTACTTCGCACTATGGGTATTCTAAATTCTTCACTCTTTGGGTGAGACTTGGTAGATGAGTTAAATTTCAAAGAAATATTTACTCAATTCATTAATAAAATAATTCATAGTGGTGCTTCAGTATACACAAAATAATTTGTAAAATTTTTTAGATTTTTTTAACCAAAAAAAAAAAAGTTTTTGATGGAAAATGAATTGTTAGAAAAAAGATTCTAAAAACAAAAATAAAATGCTCACATATTAAAAATTTTCTTCTGTCAAAATATTCTTCATATTTTTTTTCTATCTATATTTAAATTATTATAAAGTTTGGGTAGTTTTTCCTAAATTTTGAAAAAACTATGGAGAATTTTGAAAAATGACTTCTGTAGAATATCATCTAGACCTGAATTAGGTACCTATAGTTTAAAAGTGGGTAGTCGAAACTTTTGATAAATATTTCTAAACTTAAAAGTGTTTACAGAAAAAAAAACATCATTGTAAAAACACCAGCTCCTCGCTCCACTCAGTATTGGAAAAATATTATACATTGTTTACCAAGTGGGCATTTGGAATCGAAAGTAGGAGTTTTGGTGGGTTCAAAATGAGAGTATTTGTATTTTCTGCACCACAAGAAATTGAGGCCAATTTACGCCACTGGCCATCTTATGTACATATTTTTCGACGCTGAATATGATGATGTGAATTAAAATCCACGTGTATCAATAGTTTTCTAATTATTTTTTTCTATTTTAAAAATTCAATATTTTCGGTTATTATATTAAATATTAATTAAATACCAACTATTGCAACCCAGAATTCAACGGTGTAAGTGTGGCGCAATGGATAAGACGACTGCATTTATATGCGACGGTACTGGGTTCGGATCTAACCCTGTAAACCAAATATTTTGCACTTTTTTTAACCGTAACTAAATGTGCCACGATAAACATTAGTACAAATTATTTTATTATGATGTTTATATTTTATTGTAATTTGAAATTATTTATGGAGTCATCATTAAGTGTATGTGAATATATGAAAATTAATTTTCGTTTTTCGTAAATGATGTACCTATGTAACAAAATAATTTTAGGTTCAACGTTTAAGCTGATAATTATTAATGTGTATTAGTTGAAGCTCTACTCAGAATTGTTTTATTGAAGAAATGATATATCGTTTCTTTAAAATTCAACACACCCGACAAGTGATCCCACACGATATGCGAAGTACACATTTTTTTTTTGATACGTAATCATGATAAATGAATAGGTCCTACCTGGAGCGGACGGTGGCTTGAAGAGGACTACAACTGGTGAAAAGTGACGATGATCGAAATCCAATCGGCACTAAAGACGACAAAACCGTCCACAAACAGCACCAACATAGACAGCGATTACTTGACAACGGAGAGCGCACACGAAATGACCGCGACAATTCTATAACGGAGATAACACTTCTCTGTTAACACTTTTTTGTATAGAAATTCTTGTCCAAGAGTATGGACCAGCAACTTAATGAAACACAATTTGCCTCTTAAAATTCTCAATAATTTTCTCAAAACTTGGGAAAAATTACTCAAAATTAGACGAAACGCCTTAAAATCAAAGGTAATTTAATATCTATGCTTATAACTAGATACGTATTTTCTTTTTAAATCAATATGTATCAGGGTGGTCAAATGTATATTCTCGCACATTTGGCTATCTTGAGAGACCTACTCTGACGCGTTACCTGACGTGGTTAATCACTTTTTAGGTTACACTAACTGATTGGTTGTTCTAGAGAAAGATAAATAGAATAAAAAATTTATTATTCTATATATCAGCTGTGGGTTGTTCATAAATGTTGATTTATTATCATTACACTAACACCATAGACGTTATCATACAGATTATTCTAATCATGGATCAAC
This sequence comes from Stegophylla sp. TES_Ste_2020, assembly GCA_025469315.1. Classification (NCBI taxonomy): domain Eukaryota; kingdom Metazoa; phylum Arthropoda; class Insecta; order Hemiptera; family Aphididae; genus Stegophylla; species Stegophylla sp. TES_Ste_2020. The sequence goes on from JAIPRM010010419.1 coordinate 6,083, forward strand.
AGACACTGGAAACAAGTTAAACTATAGTTACGCGATTTTGCTAGCAGGCAAGCGACGCGATAAAATTCAAAATAGATTTTGTTAATAGACCGTCCAATTTGGTAATAATTTGTTAATAGCGATTAGCAAGCTCACCCGCCCGCTCGCAATATCGCGTTAACGGAGGACGTACCGTTTAACTAAGATCAGTTGATAAACTTGGTTCAGCTGACATAGAGTTTAACCAACGTATATTGTTAAAACGGCCTTTAGAAGTTTTAACTGCTGGCTTGTAACCAGGCTGTTGTATCATATAGGTTAAATAAACATTCTTAATGTATATGATTGAATGTATATATGTCGTAGCGTGATGTGATCACAGCATTTCTATTTCAGAATATACTATGGTGCGAGTGGTGTGGACCCATGCTTGAAATTTCAGTCGCGGTGTGACTTATTATAATATAACAGTGCTTACTGCTTACTTTACACTGTATTTTAGAATACAGATATTGTACTTTGAACTTTTTACACTGTTTATTGTGTTTAGATTTGTGGGCTGTGATATCAAATTATTAATATTTTCGAGTGTCATTTTTCTTCATCTATAACTCCCGATTCGGTGTCTTATCTTTTTATTAATAATTACATTAATTGTCTTTATGAACATGAATCGAACTGTGTCAACGGAAAATGCGAATCAAGATTCGTGAGAACAATGATACGAGCTACAATTACCTAATATTGTATGCCATTATTAAAACTCTTCATATAATTAGTCTAAACTGGTGTGCGGCAATTGTTTGAAAAATGTATTCTGCATTGTAAACAAATGAATCGACAAATACAAAATAGACAATGTATATTTGATGGTAAGTTACAAACGTCTCACCTTAATGAATTATCTGTCGACGAACAAGACATGAACAACACAATTGATGCTGCATTAACGTCACGCGATCGGACGATACGAAAGTCAGTTATCTGATGCTGTTGAAACTGCCTTCCAAAATGCTAGTCTTGAAGTTCTAATCGATGAACAAAAAAAGTTATGCCAAACCTTCATTGATAGACAGAAAGAAGTTATAGATGCTGAAATTGAAAAATTAACTGATTCATTTAATAAAGCTGATATAGATTTCTATGGTCTGTTGATAACATTGTTCAGATTTGGTTGTCGAAAATATCAGTTTGATAAAAAACCCCTTAAAAAACTAAAAACTGGCAATAATGTTAACGTAATTTTCTTAGATATTGCTGATGATGAAAACCTCAAATCTCAATGAAAACATAATTGTTACAGAGAATATTACAGAAGGAACTATTTTTGATACATATTAATCATATTATCATTGATTATAAATACTAGTATTTATAATCAATGATATTATGTAGAAAGAAACAATGATGTAGAGGCAGAGGCGAATTCCGAGACAGATTCATAGTGGATTCTAATAAATTTAGGGTTTAGGTTAGGACTCTTTTAGCATGGAATGATTTTGAATTTGATTTATTTTACGATAAATTATTTGCTATAAGAAATCAATCTTTATTTACTGGTAATTATATAAATTATATTTCACTTTTAATCATACAAAATATTTTTTCTTTCATCTATTGTGATAAATTAACACATAAATGCATTTTTTCTTTCTATTTTATAGTTTTAAAATTGTCTACACCTTGTTATATTATATCATTTTTTGTTATACTCTAAACTTTTGGATGTTTACAAATTAATAGGGAAATAAAATGTTATTGGTAGATTGACAATCTTATGTTGATTAATAATCAATCTATAGGAGATGCAATAATTTGAAATATTTTTTTTTTTGTAAAACCATACCTAATAATTTTGTTATTTTAAATGCATACAAAATTATGAATCTCATAACATTAGATTCATGTAATTTATCAGATAATTTATCATTAATATACAGTTACAACTCAACAAGTTGTGTTATTCATATATACCTATATTTTTTTTATACCTACCTATTCAGATAAAAATATAAAGATCATTAATTTAATTTTTGTGTTGTTTATTGCTATTAAGAGGATGCAAATTTAAAGTGTTCTGTATCTGTTACTAAGAATATAGAAATGTATAGGTACTACAGTACTACACAGTATACATTTATTACCAAAATTATACTACTCATTCAATATACCTACGGCTAGAGACAGTGAATGTGAATATAAAGTTCTCTTACTATTTTATGTATTGTTTTATACTTGTGTGCTATGTACATTGTACATATTTCTAGTATCTTCATATATTGTAGCTTGCATTGCTTATAGAATTTACAAAATTACCTACAACTTATGTTTTTTAACAAAATAAAGACATTTTTAAAATTTATTTTGTGTATTTTTCTCATCCAGAGAAATATGATGGGTAGGTATTATATAACTTTTAATTTATGTAATATACCTAATAGGTTCATGGTCCATGAATAGTGCAGCAGAGTTGTATTTTTAATAATTATGAAATTGGCATTCAAGATTGTTTCTCTAATTTGACAATTCTGAAAATTGATTGTTGATTTATTACAAAAATGAAAATATTTATGTACATTTCAGATGAAATTTAATGTGAAATTAAATTGTAAACTAAATTATCCAAAATGTAACTTATTGTTTAATATAAATTAGGCATAAAATGTAAAATTTAAATACATAAAATATAAAAATATAGAAACCATTTGGGTACGGTTTTCATATTGTGGTTAAAAATATTGTATGTTATGTTAAAATTGTTTTTGTGTGAATAATGTAATTAATATATTATCAAGGACGCCCATATACATTTTTTCAGGGGCAAAAAACTTTTAAAAAAATGAATAGATTTATTTTTATAGAAGCCAATTATTTTACACTTAAACCAATTAGATGTTAGCAGTTAAATGTTCAATTTAAATTAATTTTATTTGTTTCCATGCAAAATCTAATAACCATACCTATATACTAAATAAATTATTTACTTATTACTACAAGAAAGCCGGACATAATTTATACCATGAGTATTATCTGCTTCTTAGGTGTGATATTCTTGGTGGGTGTGTTAAGTTAAAAAAAAAAAATAATAAATAATTTTGTCAATTGAGTGATCAATTTTGCCGTGTTATGGAGCCTTATAAGTTATAATTGAAATTTGTCTCATATGATATGTGCAAAAATGTAAATAAAAATTGACTTAAATAATAAAAACAACAAATTGAATGTGTAATAATACTTGTCCGAGGTGCTTTTTGTGTTGAAAAAGTATTTCGATAAAATTATAAATTTATAAAAATTATTACTAGACAATTAACTTGTTTGCACCACTCAGTATCTGAAACGTTAAAATCTATTTCTAGATTTTACATATTATACTAAGACTTCACATAAATCGCCTAATGTTATTATTAAATTATTCTGTAAATCAAAATTCTAAATGTTGACGATTTTTGACGAACCAAATTTTTTTACAGCAAGATCAAAATCATATTATTGGTCCATAATTAAAAAATATTTTCCAGGGGAGGGCAAGTGCCTCTCCTTGCCCTCCCCAAAGGGCGCCCATATATATTATTACTATGATTGTGTTTTAAGGTGAAAATTGGTTTGATAGAAAAGTAATCCAATAAAAAAAAAAATAATAATCAAGACTATCATATTAAACTACTTTTAAAATGTATTAAAATATTTTCTTGTAGTTGGATTATATTATCATTTTTCCTACAATTTCATGAAAATTGCTAGTACAGAACCTTAAAAATGTATGTTAGGCATCAGAGTAACATATTTGAAATACCTATAAATCTAAATTTTGAATTTTCCACCAGAGTTCACGATAAAATGACAAGTTAAAAATTGATATTAACTGTACTTTTTTTTTCCTTCAAATATATATAAATCAAACAAATGTTTGAACACAAGAGAAACAAAAGGAATCAAAATAGGTATTTGAATACAAAAAATTATCCACTTTATAAGATTGGATTATAAGACTCAAATATTAAATTTCTAGTGGATTTAAATTCGCCTTCTGCTCACTAGTCTCTTTTAGACTTTTACCATAGATTTTCTACTTCAATGTGGTGCAATAGAAAGATGATAGCCCTTCCATGTGACGGTACCTGGTTTGAATCAAACCTAGTAATTTGAATATTTAGCATGTTTTGTTTCATAACTGTTTAGTTGGCATTTTGATAGAATTCATTAGTTATACTTAAAATTACATACTTCAACGCATATCAAAAATAATTGGTATGATCAATCTTTACAAAACTTGATACATAAATAAAGAATTACAAGGCAAATATTTTAGTGAAAGAAAATTTTCTACGGACAAATAATTAAATGTTATATAAATGGTTATGAATGGTTTTGAATTTTAGTTATTTAACAAGAACTTCCAAAATAATTGAGATAGAGACTTGAAACTTTCACTAACAACTAAAAGTAATCATGTAAATACCTCATAAAATTTTCCAAAACATTTGACCGAATTTGAGGTAAGTACAGACCTTTGAAAAAATTGTAAATTTCTCATTTTTTGTAAGTTTTTATTTCATAAAATTTGTTATTATTATTTTATTAAAATATAAACGAATATTAAATTTATGTCTCATTATTAAATATTATAGATGTCTATATAAGATTTGAGTGTGTTATTTGTATTTATAAATTGAATGATTACATAGAACAAGGCTCAAGGAGACTTTCCCCCTCTGTATCCCCTAAAAAATTTAAAAGAAAGATCCAAATACTTTTGAAAATAATTTGAGAGTGGCTTTGATCAACACTGGCGGCTACCAAATCTCCATTGATTAGTTAACTAGAAGAGTTTGTAAAAATATTTGGGCACCACCCGCTTTTAGAAGCATGGGGTAGGTCCAAACTAAAAACTTTTTAGATTCTGAGTGGAGCAAAAAAAAAGATTTTATGCTTTTTTTATATTTATGTTGTTTTTTCTGATTAAAAGCGTGCTTGGAGGTAAATTTCTGGCAGAGAATTTGTTTGGTGTGGTGCCTACTTTAAACAGATCATTTTTTAAAACTCATAACAGTTTTTCGATAAACAAGGAATAACTATCAAAAGTTTTATTAAATATAGAATTTCTATTAAATTTTCTATTAAATATAGTAAAATACACATTTTCAAGAAATTGATCTTATAGCGTTATTCAGCTTTAACACCGAAAATAACAGCACTTAAAACTTGAAATGTGCATTCATTATCAAAAATAGAGTAGTAAAGACTGAATACAGTTTCCTATATTATAAGAACAGTTATAAAATTTTAGAAATATTTGTCTTATTTCCTAATGCAATAGTTTATATTTTTTTTTTTTTTTAGTGTGGTCTGTAAAAGCCAGATATACTTCGCACCATGGATACTCTACACTCTACGGATCAGATACTTTTGGTGGGTGTGTAAAATTTTAAAGAAATATCATTTATTCAATAATACTGGTATCTTATTTTCACAGAAAACTCTTTTAACATGGTTTTTGAAATTCTCTAGGGGGGACATGTCCCCCTTGACCCCACACAATGGGCGCCCATGGAAACACTTAAGATATTAACGTAGTATACGTTTTAAAAATAAAATATAAAATGGTCGAGGAATTTTAAAATAATCACAAATTTTTGATTTTTCTCACTGTCTACTAAAACTAAAAGAGATGTGCATTTAAAAATAGAAAATCTTATAAATGACGAAAACAGAGATCAAGGGAGAGATATATCTCCCCAATCTCCTTCGCTAAATACGTCACTGTCAGGTGCTAAATTACGGTATTTTGTACATTAATGATGGATTCTGATTTCTAAATTAATTATTGGTTTTGATTAATTTTTGTTTTTAAATAATATGTATGAGTACAATAAGTGCAATATGTGCATAATATTGTGCAATATGTAGGTATGTCTTATTCAGGCACATAGCTAAGGAGGGGGGGCTGGGTGGACCTGGCCCACTCTAAATTTACTCTAATTTTAGGCCAGCTCACCCACATTTTTTCTTCTTTTTGCTGTTTTTGGAAATCATCAAAATTTCAAAAACATTTATTTTAATGTTATCATGTGTTTTGATGTAGTGGAGAGTGGAAATATTTTTGTTTCAGATTCTGCAGTATACATTAAAACATTTTGAATACTCGAAAAGCTATAGATTACAGTTTTGTCATTTACAGTCATCTTTCAGCTTTATTAAATATATTAGTATCTGAAAAAGGTGATTGAGTTGTTAATCTAAAAATTGACTTCATCAAATAAACTTCAATTTTATATTCGCTTTAGTAATCTTTTATGACATATTACAAACATTTAAGTAAATTATTGACTATTAACAGAATTTAAATGTAGAAATGGTAAATATAGGCTGTTTATTTTTACAGAATAAAGTTCTTTAAAAAATAAACAAATCATAACAAAAACTGATATAAGGATTCATGTATTTTTACCAACATTAAAATATTAGACTAAATAATTAATGAGCTAGACCAAAGATTTATGAAAAATCATAATATATTAAACTAAAATGTATATACTACTGATACTAATACAATTAACATTTCTTAAGTTATGATCATTAAATACCCTTAGATTTTCACTATAATCTAAATTTTGAAATATTAAAGACAGAACTCAAAATGTTACCAAAAACTATTCACTAGTTGTTGTGATTAAGATACATGAGACCCAACTCAACATATAAATTAACACTTTATTAAATCTAGTTGAGCTTCTTGAAAATAATAAAATTGTATTAAATGAAACTTATAAACTAACAGACAAATCTATTACCATTTCATTTCTAGTATCAAGTGTAGCTTGCATGAAATATTTTCATGTCTAAGGTGGTGTTTAATTTGTCTATATTTTTACTGTTCAAGTAATTTTGGAACATTCATCTGTAGTGTATATGACATTATATGTGTACACGACTATATCGAAATGTGAATTTATTAGGTTTCTTTTTGTTTATTGAACGGTCTCGTCTAGAAATAATAAAACCATACATAAGTCTTCATGTAAATGACGTTTTAAAAATCTAAAGATTTGCAACTTTCACTTATCAGCCACTGAAAATTAAAAAAAATGACTTTATTTATGAATAAGATTTATATTATATTTATAGTTATAATAAGCATATTTTTTTAATAAATTTGTTTGGAAAAAAGTAATTGCAATGCGTTGGAGTAATTGATTACCTTTTACAATTTTATATTATTAATAGAATTAAAGTATTTTTAAAAAAAAGAAAAAATATTTTATTGAATAAATTTGTTTGTTTAAGGAATAGTTTTGATTTTTAATCATTTCTGTGGAGACAACATGGATGTGGACAATGTTGTTGTATAGACAGTCGTGGTGTTTGGTGGTTGCTACTTGCAAGTGGGGGCTATGTAAATTCCGTTACCGGTGAGAATGTGTTAATTCCATCCGATAGTTTGATAGTTTTTATCGGTGCGGTAAATTGCGTCCCGGCTTTTTTTATCGGTAATATAAATTGCGTCCCGACGATAATAACTAATAAGTTATTATCAACTTGATTAGATGATTTAGGAGTGCACAGTCACGACTGAAAGTTCAGACGACTTTAGTCGTTAGTCTTATTTTTATCGTTAGTCGGATAACATACGTTCTAAATGGAGTTTATTTTAAGTGAGAAGAACAAACGCTTAATTATTTATCAAAGTTTTAAATTCAGATTTCATAAAATACTACGAAATGGAGTTCAAA